>JARYGA010033326.1:10000-17500 GCA_030545235.1 Helianthus tuberosus | reverse complement strand
TACTAGCATTCTAGCATAGCCTAATTTCCCAGTCTTATTTACCACTCTAGCTTGGGTAACCTTGTCCATTAAGAGTGGTTTGCCCACCCCACTAAAGACGATACTCATCCCTCTTTTTGTCCATAGCTCCATTGGTACATCATGCACAGTGACCCATATCGGGATGGCTTTAGGCTCCACCCGTTGAAGACATAATCCCGGCTCCCATTTGTTAAGAATAATGGGCACATTGTTCACTAACCAGGGACCGTTTTCAAGCACCGCAGTCATACCCACTTCACTAGTGAACTTGAAAAAATAGTAACCCGATGAGCTTTTTGAAATTTCTGAAATATCATAGGACTTCCACAGCCGTTTAAGCGATAAGTTTACTTTCGTGAAATCCATAGAAGTTCCCAAAAACTGACCATATAAGTATAACGGAAATTCTTTAGCTGAAAAAGATAGGTCCTCTTTGGTAATAAAAACACGACATTTGCCCTCCGGAGTAATAACCGGAGGGATGTATTCCAATTTTAAATCATCAGCAGCCTCATTGATTCTAATTTGTTCCGCAAAGGTGACTCCCATTTGCTTATGTTTTAGCCAAACATTTACAGCAGGTTTATCTATACCACCTTTTTCATGGCCATTGTTCACAATAGGGGGATTAGAATTTATACCTGCCGCATATAATTCGCTGTTTTTCTTAACAGATTGAGGCGTGTCAGTGCCAACCTGGTCATCTTCCTCCATGAATGAGTTATTTTCTTGTTGCTGCAGGGGATCCCCATCCCGATGGGTTTTTTTCTGAACATCAGGGTGTACTTCAATAGGGTCCTCCTCTGATTCTTCTAGATCAATCGTCTTTTCAGCAAGAATAGCAGACCAGTTGGGCAGGACCCGTTTGGTTTTGGCAGCGATTCGCTTAGTTTCTTCAACAAAACCCTTAATCCTAAGGTCCGAAAGGAGGGGGCCAAAACGAACTGGGGGTTTTGTTCTCTTATTGCACCGAAGACCCTTAATTTTGACACCCACAGCTTTTAGGTTCGCCGATTTGTAGCCACCAGGTGGTAAGCCAGCATCTTGCATCAGTTTCATGTCTTGAGCTACCATCTCTGCTCGAACTCTATCAAGCTCTTCGTCTCCAGAGGAAGTAGCGTACCTAGGGTTCCTGAACGAGGTGTTTTTGCGGCTTGAAGTACCACTTGTAGTATCGATTGGAGCTGAATGAGTGTAGTTGTTCTCCACAGGGGAGAAGGAACCCTCAAATTTGCCCAGATTCGATTCCCCATATGAAGCAGAATGAGCGGCGCATGAAATCCCCAAAGCCGTAGTAGAGGATACGCACAAATTGGGAGAGATAACCTCCGTATGAGGGGAGGAAGATACCAAATCTGGAGGAATCGGTGGCACAGGAGGGATTTTAGGTGGAATTAATCCACCTGGTGATGGTATTTCAGCCATTTGGAAAGGAAATCAGCCGAAATTTTGAGAGAAAATTTTTGAGAGAGAAAGTTAGAGAGAGAAAAAAATCTAGCAAATGAAAAACCATAGGGGTTAGGGGTTAGGGTTTAGGGTTTAGGGTTAGGGTTAGGGTTTAGGGTTTAGGGTTTAGGGTTTAGGGTTTAGGGGTTAGGGGTTAGGGGTTAGGGGTTAGGGGTTAGGGGTTAGGGGTTAGGGTTTAGGGTTTAGGGTTTAGGGTTTAGGGTTTAGGGTTTTTTTTTTTTTTGGGTAAAGGGCAACGCCCGGCAAATGTATAACCACCAAAAACAAATAATTACATCATCCAAAGGGGCATTCCCCCGTATCGTCTCCCGAAACATGCTTCAGGAGACCAAAAATAAGACACCATGCAACCAAGACTAGGAATATACAGAAATCTAGCGTTAAACGAGTTAACAACACTAAAATTAACAAACCGACTCAAATTGCATTGCAGCCCAAACATAAGAGTCTTCATACTTGGCCCAGACATCTTCCGCACCACCCTCACATTTTGCAGATGCCGATTTTTAAACCCAGCATGGGCCTTCACAGCAGACCTAACCCGCAAATATCTAGCCCAAATTTGTTGATGGGCCTTCACAGTGGAATTTGGCCTTTCCAGCATACCAGTTACCGTATCTCGGGCCTTCAACATGCAATGGCAGCCCTTTTGAAACCACAGATGCCACCAAAGCTTGACCGTCACAATGTTTTGAGGTGGGAATAAACAACGAACTAGCAGCAACAATTGGGCTCTACACGCAGCCACCCAGATGGGTACAGACATAGCCCAATTAAGCAATCTGGCCTGAGTCCACTGATGAAGAGGCCGCTGCATCATCAACATAAATTTGGCCTGCCGAACCCACTTACGAGCCAAAATCCAGATCCAGAACAATATAGTAGAAAGCAGCATTATATACTCGAGGCCCAAATGGAGAATCTCGGACCAAAACCGCAGATTCAGAAGGGTGTTTAACACACAATCCAGGCCAATTGGAGGAGAATTCAGCGGATGCACACCCCCGACCCATAACAGCAGACCCGGCAGGTTACTACAGAACCTCAGAGCACTCACACAAACCTGAACCAACCCCATCAGACCCGAAAAAATTCCCATAACCACCATACTAGCAGTTTTAATCCACACGTCGCTGAACCAAATAAGAATTCCAGCAACCATCTTTGGGAAGATCTTGTTACAGGAATAAATTCTCAAGCGTCTTATAAGATGCTCCCAGTATTCGAAATAGTCTTTATACACCACATGGTGCCACCAGTTCATGGACCATAATTGCTGATATTGAAGGAGGCCCAGAACTCGAAACACCACAGAAATCCAAATCGGAGCAGTAAGAATGTTCACCAGCTGATAAACGGCCTTCTTACTGAGCATCATCCATTGCAACCTGTCCCAACCCGACTTTCCCCAGTTCCCTCGATAGATACTCCAAACATAAACCATGCCGGCTGTCTTCAACGATTCTGTCTAGCTTCTTTTAGCTGTTCTGGACTTCATGTGCCATAATAAAATACGCCCAACATGAGCCCATCTCCACAGCAAAACAGCCCAGCCCCCGATGACTAAAATACCCCTGACCCAGGAGCTCTGCCGCATCAAACTGGAACTATATATATACATATACTTATGCAGCAGCAGCATTCCCATGTAGTGCACGTATAGACAATCCTTTAACCTGTCCCAACCCAGCAAGTGATTTAACCCATACGCAAACAAAAACAACAGAATAATATTAGTTGGCCAGAATACTGTGTTCAAGGGTTTGGACTTGGGGCAGTGGAACAAAGGGGGGGGCATCCGAAAGAACTTCACCCCAAGTCTCACCTTCCTTATAACTCCCGGGCTTGTGTGTATCCCCGACACACATTGAAAGCCTAAAACACCATAATGTCTCCAGATCATGTACTTGGTTGATTTAGTAGTAAGGGGTAAAAAAGTCAAAAAGAAACCTAGAGACCAAAGAAAGTGAGGGAGGAAAACAACCACCAGATTACGCCAAGAAAAACTAGTTATGGTTTCTACCCTCCACCCCCTTATATCTCCATCCCACCCAGACAAAAGCCCATCCCAAAACCACCACTGGACCAGCAGCAATTTAGCACCCCACCCAACCCATTTATCAACTATCCTAGCATACCAAGCTGCATGATAATAGCAATTATAACCTCCCAAGCCAAACCCCACCTTCCCAACAACACAGTTGCAAGAATAAAGAACCCAACCCCAACCACCCATACCCGAGGATAAAAAAATTAACATTAAAATAAGTGCCACCAGTGGGGTGACACATATGAGGTTATTCATGCAGTATGTGATATTTTCCTCAGACCACAAAAATCTCAATCTCCTAACTCTCCTCTCTATTCTCCTGGACGGAAATTTAGGCGGCTGTATCATTTTGACGACCAGGGGTATAACTGGAAATTCTCCATTGGATTCCTTTTAAGTCCCAAACACGGGCAACCTGCTCCGTGGCAGCCGTTTTTTGGAGCTGCAACCCAAGAATACGAAGTTTAACAGAGTCTTTAATCAGCTTCAGAATTTCAGAGATGGGTCGAGCTCTATCTTCATGGGTTCGAAGATTCCTTTCTTGCCATATGAAGTAAACTGCAGCCCCAAGAGCTAAGCGATTGATAATACTCCAAATGGAACAGTTGGCCCTAAAGGTACACATATGGTTAATGATGTTGGGCCAATCACAGGGCATGAAACCCCAGTTGGTATACTTTCCCAATTCAAGCCAGATGGACTTTGGGACCTGACACTCAAAGAACAGATGGCTGTGGCTGTCTGGCACACTCTTACAAAAAACACATCGCATGTTTGAAGTATCCATCCAGTTGCCTAACACATCATGAGTTTTAAGCTTGCACTTAATAGCAAGCCAAAGAATAAATGCATGGCGGGGGATATTCTGGCTGAACCAAACAGTCTTGAACCACGGGACTACCGAGCCTTCCTCACGCAAATCCTTCCACACATCTCCAACAGTAAAAGGGATAAACTTGCCTTCGTTATTTTTCCAAACCACTTTATCCTCCATTTCAGGGAACACGGGGATAGGTTGGGAAGCATAAAGGGCAGGGAATCTGGATTGCCATTCTTGAGGCCATTTCCACCCACCAGCACCCACAATGTCAGCCACCGTGCTGAACCGAGACATTTCACCATCACACATATGCCGATAGGATATGATATTGCACAAAGGCCCAAGAGAGTGCCAGTTGTCAAACCAAGCAGACGTTTTAGTGCCATTGCCAATTTTGTGGATTATATGTTGCCTCAGATTATCTCGAAACTCCAGAATTTTCCGCCATCCCCAACATGTTTCAGCTTTACTTTTGAATTCCCAGAAGTTGCTATTTTTAAGTCTATACACATGGATCCATTTGACCCATAGCGAATCTTTGCGAGTAATAATATTCCATGTGTGCTTAGAAATAAGGGCTTGGTTCCATGTACGCAAGAGTTTTAACCCAAGGCCACCATGGGCCATTGGGGTACATACATCCTTCCACTTGACTTTGGCTTTCCCTCTTTTCATCTCTCCATGGCACCACAAGAAACCTCTCATCAAATTTTCTATTTCTTTTGACACCGAGGCCGGGAGGATAAAGACTGAAGACCAGTACACTTGTAAAGAGCTAAGCACAGAAGAGATCAATTGCAGCCGGCCAGCAAAAGAAAGCGATTTATTTTTCCAATTCAGGATCTTCTTCTTCACCTTGTCTATAAGGGGAATACAATCACTACGATAGAGACGTTTGGATAAAAGAGGAACCCCAAGGTACCTGACCGGCAGTTGGCCCACCCTGAACGGGATTTGACTTTCAATTTGCTCCTGCATTTCCCAGTCAACATTGCTGAAAAAAGAGGAACCCCAAGGGTTTAGGGTTTAGGGTTTAGGGTTTAGGGTTTAGGGTTTAGGGTTTTTTTTTTTGGGTAAATGAGCTTTCGCCCGGCAAACTTTCATAAATGAAGAAAAAATTTGTTACATGTATTTAACGAGGGGCATACCCCCCGGACTAACCCGTCACAAACCCAAAACATGCTTTGGGGAGTGACATAACAAGAGAGCATACAAAGCCGACTAAAATTACAAGCTAACGTGAATCTAGTCGGATAAGTATCCGTTCTAAACAAAAACCCCCATAACATGGGCCATATAAAACTTCCGACAACCAAATGCCCAACTCAGGACGGGCCGACAAGGGCAGCAGTCCACCCAAAAACCAAAACATTTGGGCCTTCAACCTGATGAGGATCAGCAGCAATACATATCCAGCTAACAAAAGGGCCTGCCAGCGCAAAAACGGGCCTATTATAAATCTGAACAATACTAAATACTGGAGCCCTGTGACTTGGGCTTTGAGTCCCACTCTTGGGCCTTCTACTGAAGCTGTAATTAAGAGCCCAGGCCTGCCACAAACTGGAATCACATCTGCTTAATAAAAGACCTTTGAAGCCCAAACAAAAATATAAACCAGCAGAAACCAAGACACCAGCTCTATCAAAACATCTCGGCTCAGAATGGGCCATACATACCGCCCAACAGTTGGGCCACATAACAGAACCCGGAGAGAACAGGGTAGGGACACGGTACCTACCAAATGAACCCAGCCCACTCCAAACCCAGACTAAAATTCTCAGACACCCAGCTATTGAACCCGGACCACCTAAGAGAACCCGGACCGACGAAAAAGACCAAGACTGGATGGATGGAAACCTGACCATAAGGGTAACATCGAGGACGGCAAAACAAGGCAAAAGAATAACAAAACAGCAAATACTAACAGACCTGGTAACGAAACAGAGTTTACCCAGCTTGTTAAATCCGGTCAACAAAAAGCCACAGGACACTGAACACCGAACAGCCATGTTCCAGCTTTTAAAACCAACATAGCTGCTATAAAAGATGACCCCGCGACCAAATAAAATCAAGCTGAATGTACCGAACAAGAGTAATTTCCGATAACAACCCGACACCCACCAAAGAACAAAGAAAGACAAAACAAAAACAGCAAAAAAACCATCAAAAGAGGGCTGCAGCTTCATCAGAAAAACTTATCGTTTGGAAGGTTTTGCAAGCACGGGATCGAAAAATTTACCCGTCTTCGCAAGCTGTGATATGAATTGAGCTGAGCCGCTCTCATCCTCATAAACATCCTCGACACAATAATAAGGATCCAAGTCAAGCTCCATGCATTTATCGTGGAAAAATTCCCATTCTCCGTCAACCCATTCTTCTTGAGCATCCGCTTTAACCGCTCTAGCGTCACTACGAAGGGCGTCAAGAATTCGTTTTTTCTGAACGTCTGTAATACCGTAGTCCTTATCCAAAATTCTGTTCAACGAGTCTTGAGGACTAAAATTGCTCCAGTTTGGAAGGACCCGACCCAAATCAATGGAGGGTTGCTGATTTGTGGTACATTTTTCTTTACAATAACTCGGTTGCGGATCAAGGTCTATAGGAGCACCCACCAAGGAGTTAGTTTTTACACTAGCTTCAAAGTCCATTACCGAGAATCCGTTAGACTCAATGTTATCATCACCAAGCACCGCAAATCTATTTGACAAAGAGCAAGCCGGCTGTTTTCCATCAGGCTTTGGACCTGCAGTAGGCGAACGGTTAGCAACAGCATTTTTAGGACCTGGAGGGGCATTTTGGGCCTGTTTAACAGCACCGTATTGAGGCTGTTTTACAGCATGTTGGGCCTGATTTGTAGCAGAGTTTAAAGACTGTTTGGCAGCCATCTTTTGACTGCTCAAACCCTGAATCGCTTTTCCAAAGTTAAAACCCGATCCGCCTTTTTTAGCTCCATATGATTTACCCTGCTGATTCGTTGGACTAATTTTCACCTGTTGCACTCTACCATTACTAGGCACCTTGGGATCAGAAACTGTGGAATTTTGGACAGGATTCCCACTGACTGGTGGCTGTTGTACTGCAGCTTTAGCTGCATCAGCAGCAGTTTCTTCTGGAGTTCGAGGCCTATGTTTACATTGTTTCG
>JARYGA010033325.1:0-47805 GCA_030545235.1 Helianthus tuberosus | reverse complement strand
GATTGGTGGGTGTAATTTAGGTTTTATTGATTGGTTGATAATTATTCTTTTTATTTTTTTATTCTCTTCCACGTCACTTTCCCACCCCGTGCTTTTTTCTCCACGCCACCATGCTGACGTGGTTGCCACGTATCGCTCCACGCCCTTCCTTCAAGCCCCTCCACACCATGTAGTCTTACTAAAACATTATATGTAGAAGAAAAAAAACTATGACAAAGAATATTGTAGACAACATGTAACCAAAATATACCTAGTAAATGAAACTAATGGAAAGTGTGAAAAAAAAAAAGAACAATATAGAAGACAAGTATTAGTTAAACTTAAATTACCAAGAATTAGTTCATTGATCATGAATAAAAGGAAAAGGGTAAACAATTGAAAAGCATAATCTTTTTAAACAATTGAAAAATAAAAAAGACTGATGCATTTGGTACAAGACTAAAAATCCAAAAGGATGATGAGGGGCTACTATCACTTTGGTTCTAATCTGCTGTAATAAATCATCATTTTCTTCTCCTACTTTCTTGTTGATGGTGCGATTAGATCCATTCTTAAAATGTATGTTCTCCTAGTCCGCCTAAAAAGGTTAAAATACATAAAAAAAAAATCAGTTGAAATCACTGATGTTGGATGTCAACAGTATTCTAGATTTGAGATAAGAAACACATTTGGAATTGAAGTTGTAAAAAAGTACCAAATTAAATAGTTTTCTCAATCTTGAACTTGATTAGATCAAGGGCGAATAGAAAACATGTAGTCTCAAGAAAAGAGCAAATTCAAAAAAGGATTATTGTATGAATTAGGAGATCAAAGACATCATTTTGATTTTCAAAACTATATCGTGAACTGGATAAGGATTAAATAGGCAAAAAAAATTATAACAGTGAATTATTCCACATCAAAACCTTTGTAAGCTGAAATAAAAAACATAAGTTCAATAAAAAAAACCGGAATGTACCTAGGTCCTTAAGATAGGTAAACCATCAAATGAGTAGGAGCTCTCACCCATATGAACCAAACCTTATACTCTAAATGGAAACTCAGAATTGACCACCTCAACTTGAAACACTTTTTAAACTCAGATTCAGGTATTTTAGTGCAAATATTATTATATGTAAGTATGAGATATAAGATAAAGACAAATGAATAGCAATTGAAGGTACTTATAGGTATCACAAATAGCTTATGAAAATTCTAGAAAAATGCATGTGGTACTTTGAAGTTTAGCTGCTTCCGGATCCTCCCACATTTAATTAGTCAATCAACATAAATATCATAAGTAATTCATATTTATCAATATATTTAAGTGACAGTAACATGCCTCTAGCACAATGCTTTTAAGGACTGCATGGGTTTATGATATAACCTCCTGCTTAAAGAACTTTCAAAGATGAACCTGGTCAAAACAAATGTTTAGATCGTGACCATTCGTGAGTACAAAAATGATGGACTACACTTATAGAACCATAACGATGAACTACTGGAATGTGAGAGCATGTTGTACTACTTAAAATGAAAACGTCAATTAACACTCATGTGATAATGACCAACAAAAACTGCATCTGATTAAATCATTACTATTCCATAACTATGTCATAACTTAATAAAGATTATACAATTTGCTAATTTACCAAAATATGCTCATTCCTTGCACCCTCCTACACATCTACAAAAAAACTAATATTGCTTTTCTGTTTCCGCTAATTCTTCATGGCATGCTCCAGAGTGTCGGTTTCTGTGTGACCAGCAATACAAGAGCCCCAAGCTCGTGGTTCACTTCATGGTTAGTTGGATCCCTATCTATGTGTATGAATCAATCAACACGTGAATCAACCTCTAACTTGAAGTAGCCTCAACTTCTTCATTCTCTTGAAGACTTTTGCACTACGAAAGTGATCGTTTGAGATAAAAACTTAACCAAAATAAGTGTTATTAAGAAAGTACATTTAACTTGACTACTTACCTTCTACATTATACTTCTACATTCTAACTTGTTACCTTTGGCTGGAAATAATAAACACATAACCAAAAATGATTTATGGCTAGAAACTATAAAAAAAAAGTTAACTTGATGTTGTCGACTATATAGAGTAATAGGAGACAATTCATGTGCACAATGGATACCAAATATGTACTTGAAATTATTGTATTCCTCTTTCACTTTCAATTGAGCATTCTCTTTGAGTCTTTGACAAAAAAAAGTCCTTAAAAATCTTCATGTTAGCAAACAACACCAATTAAACTATGAAGTTTCATAACCACAAACAAAGTAATGGTTAACTAATTTAGGCAATAACTAATTTAGGCAATAAAAGAAAAGCACCATAAAATTCAATGAGAGAAAATGCAGCTGCATATCCTTCGCTCAACTAATTAAGTTGCTCTACCTAAATCTTCAACCAACTGTGTACACAAATAAAAGAAATCAACTATTGAATACATCATCCATTTTATAACTAAAAAAATTACAGTTAAAGATGTTCAAAGCAACCTAACAAACAGAGCATTCAATACCTTTTTCGAGAGTAGCAAATCGGTAAACAAATATTGTTAATAACCCTTGTTAAAGCGTGTGATATAGTTGCTGATGGAATTTGGTTTTCATTGCTGGAACACCCTTGGTTGATGAAATTATTGAAACCTTTACTTTGCTCCATGTTTTGTTGACTGTCGGATAGAATTTGGTTTCGAAATTAATGATTGAAATTGTTGAATGCATGTACAATATATAACAAAAGCTCTTCTTATCTGACCCAAGTTTGTAGGAGTTGGTGTGGAGATCATGGGCTCTATAAAGCAGGATATAACCACCAGAGAAGTGGAGATCATGGGCACAAAATGTGGAGCAAACCACTAGGTTAGAAAACTACAAATAACCGCCATGAACTGCCACTTTAGTTGTTATTTTAGAGAGTTTAAATAGTTGAGATTTAATCTCACCCGAATCCGATGGTGGAGCTTGATTTCGAAGGTAGTTACACTTAATGGGCTTAATATATATATATATATATATAGGACAAAGATCCGTTAGGAACCACCCTTTATTGCGAGAACCAGTGTGAACACAAACAGTAATTCCTAAAAAACATCAAAAAAAAATTTATTTTTTTACTATTTTTTTTGGAAAATCGCTATATTTTGTTAATAAAAAAATTCAAAAAAAAATTTCGAGTAACAGTTATCAATGCACATGTGCATACGTATCATTTCTTTGTCAAATTCCGTAATTCATTACAAATAATAGTTAATTGCACTTTCATTTACACTACCACGTGTAATACACTACTTTTTACGTTAACAATATTAAAAATGCACATATGCATCTATATATATCAACATGAAATAAGGTGTTTTGGTACACTACTTTCTCTTTCATCTATCATTCCATCCATAATACACAAGCATGCACATGTGCATTTTTGTCATTTCTTTGACAAATTCCGTAATTAATTACACATATTAGACAATTGCACTTTCATTTACACTACCATATGTAATACACTACTTTTTACATTACCAATATTAGAAATACACATGTGCATTTATATGTATCAACATGAAATAATGTGTTTTGATACACTACTTTGAATACACTTTCCCTTTCATCTATCATACCATCCATAATACACTACCATTACCTCCTACCATCCATAATACAATACAATTACCTCCTACCATCCATAATACAATACCATTAATAATATTTTCACTTTATTACATGTATGTAAACACCATTTGTACCATCCAATCAACATATTACATCATATATTGACAATTATAACCAAACCATCAACCACTAAATATAACTAACAAAAAAACATGTATATATGGGCCTACTTCTCCATTCAAAATCACAAACTTTTTTGTACCAAAACACGTTATATCATATGGTTATACCTAATGATGCACATGTGCATTTTGAATATTGGTAATGTAAAAAGTAGTGTATTACTAATAGTATTGTAAATTAAAGTGCAATTGTCTATTTCTGATAACGTATTACCGAATTTTTCGAAGTAACGATACGTATGCACATGTGCATGGATAACTGTTACTCGAAAAAAAAAATTATGGTAACGAAATATAGAGATTTTGTTTTAAAAAATATTAAAAAAAATTGAGTGTTTTTTTATTTTATTTTTTTAGATTTTAATTTGTGTTCACATTGGTTCTTTCGGTTCTCGCAATAAGAGTGGTTCTCGCATGAACCTTACCCTATATATATATAGAAACGAGATCAGGAGAAACGCTCAAAAGTATGAGAACGGTGAGAACGCATCGTGGCCCAACACGTGTCACGCGGCATAGAGAATGGCGGAGGGGCTTTTTGTCCTTTTATCTTCTCCTTTTCCAGTTCCGATTTTCACAATATTGTTTTATTTTTTGGGGTTTAAGATTTTTGGCGTTAACCAAATTTAATAATAAATGGCGTTTAATGGTTTCATTGTATTAACATTTTGGCGTTTATGGCATTTTTCAAATCGTATGCCATTGGAACCCCAGGGGGTCAGGATATCTATCTGAATGGCGTTTTTTCAAGGCGTTTTAAACAAGATGGCCCATTGTTCTATTATTTTTTATATACATTTTGGCGTTTGTGTTATCTTGGTGTTTTACAATTGTAAAATTATATTACAACCAGAGGGAAAAAATATAAGCGAAGAAAATAAATTAAAAATCCTAATCGGATCTCTCTTCACAATCTTCACTGTCATCAGTCTCTCTCTTCTTTAATACTTTAAGAACTGTCACCAAATATATGGCGTTTTATGTAAAACTTAACAAACCCATCGGTTTGATTATTTTGCCTGCTCGTCTGTTGAAGTTGTTTTTTTGTGGATGTTTGGGACATAGATCTATGACGTGTGGGTGGGTTTTTCGCTTTCTCTTCATCTTTATAATCATCCCACTCTTCAGTGTCATTGATCGCTCCTCCTCATCCAATTCTTATTCAAGAACAAAGAACACAAAATGACATTTGATTGTCATCAGTATCTTTTTCTTGAAGATTTGTCCATCTCATGCAGTAAAATCTTACTGAGTTACTCCCCTCAGCTAACAATCCATTCAGTGAAACTTCACGAAGAACAATACTGAATATCCAAGAAAGCATATTAGCCATCTTTGATTTTTTTTAATTTTTTGGCGTTTTACAGTGAGTGGTATTTAGTAGTATTTGGCGTTTGTTTTTTTGGTTTGATTAAATGGAAGTTGCTGAGAGTTATTATTTTATAAAATTTCTTTTAGCGGTGTTGGTTAGGCGGTGCATTATTATAATAAACTATTCGTCGTTTCAGTTACTGTTTGTAATTATTATTTTTGATAAGCTTTTATCTCTGAAGTCTGTAACACGTCCCGTCTTTCAAATTAGGCGTTTTAGATTCTAATACAATAAATTTTCCGTCTCTTCATTTTTACTGTTTTGTAGTTACATTTTCAAGTTTGGTTTTTATTTTTTTATTTTTTAATGTTTTTTATAATAGTTTTCCAAAGTAATTTTATTATAGTTTAGGAGTTTTTGAGGCGTTTTACGGCATGATAGTGTTTTAACAAGCATTTGGTTGTCTGACGTTTTTATTATATATATCGTTTTTATTATATAACAATCAACTGAAAATTAAAATTAAAAAAAATATATATAAAAACAATTGATCTTCCAAATCTTCATTGTCACTAGTCTCTTTCTTCTTTTTGAATCATCTTAACTGGCTGGTTCGACTTTCGTATGATTCATTTTGTTTTTTTTTTTTTGTTTCAAGTAGTTTTTTTTTTTTTTTTTTGTCGCCGTTTGGAAGCACAAAGTCTGACATCAACATCTTTTTCTTGAAGATTTGTCAATCTCATGCAGCAAAATGTTATTGAGTTTACACCCTTCAGCAAACAATCTTGAATTTTCCAACGAACGATGTTTGATTTTTTTAATTTTGGCGTTTTACCGATAAAAAGAACGCCACTAAATAAAAGCACCTTAAACCTCAAAATTTGATAATGCTAAAATCAATAATGTTTTACTGTGTGAGATGGACAACATTGTTAATCATCGGTTAAGAAAGATAACTGACAATGTTGTCCACCTCATACAGCTAAACTTTATTGACAACAAACCTCAATAATGGTTTTGTATGTTTTGGCGTTATAATTTGGATGAAAGTTGATGATAAAGTCAATAAGATTTTACTCAATGAAATGGACAATATCATCACTTAAGGATTTTTGTCCATTACATTGTGTGAAACCTTACAGACAACCAAACTGAATTTCAAATAAACGTTTTGGTTTAGAAGATATTTGATGTTTGGGTTTTTTGGCGTTTCTAAGACGAATGGTATATATTAAATATGGCGATTGGGTTTTGTGTGTGTTTTTAATTGAATGTCTGAGATGTGTATATATAGGATTTTTTGGCAGTTTTTTAAGGCGGGATTTTATTATAATTAAGTTTGACGTTTTATATCTAATGGCGTTTTTAGTTAGAATGGTGTGTGCTATTTTGTTTGGTGTTTTATTTCATGTGATGGCGTTTTGTGTGGAGAAGTCAAAAGACTTTTTTAACCTTAATGAAGCGCGTCCACGTAATAAATTTGATGTTATTTACGAAAACGCTACCGCGCCAATCTAGTCCATAGATTGTTTTTATTAGACGATTCATAAGTGTTGTCACCGTTCTCACACTTTCCACCGTTTTTTCTAGATCCTGACCATATATATATATATAGGGGACCGCTAGAATGAGAACCACCTCGAGTTATGAGAACCGCGAGAACTACTTGATCCGGGGCGAGGTGGACCAAATTTTTTTTTCAAAAACGTAGATGCATGTTTTATAAAAACATTCGTAAAAAAAAAAAAAAAAAAAAAAAGGCCGTCTGTGTAGTTTTTTACACCACAAAGTTGTGGTTTACGAGTTCCGTAAATTTACGGAACTCGTAAACCACAACTTTGTGGTGTAAAAAACTATACACACGGCGTGTTTTTTTAAATTTTTTTTTTATGAATGTTTTATAATACATGCATCTACGTTTTTTTAAAAAAAAAATTGGTCCACCTCGCCCCGTACGGTGTGGTTCTCGCGGTTCTCATAACTCGAGGTGGTTCTCATTCTAGCGGCCCCCTGTATATATATATATATATAGGACAAAGATCCGTTAGGAACCACCCCTTATTGCGAGAACCACGAGAACCAGTGTGAACACAAACAGTAATTCCTAAAAAAATCTAAAAAACACCCAAAAAAATTTTTTTTTATTTTTTTACTATTTTTTTTTTAAAAATCGCAATATTTTGTTAATAAAAAAAACAAAATAAAATTTAAAAAAAAAAAATAAAAAAAATTTCGAGTAACAGTTATCCATGCACATGTGCATATGTATCGTTTCTTTGTCAAATTCCGTAATTCATTACAAATAATAGTCAATTGCACTTTCATTTACACTACCACGTGTAATACACTATTTTTTACGTTAACAATGTTAGAAATGCACATGTGCATTTATATGTATTAACAGGAAATAAGGTGTTTTGGTACACTACTTTCTCTTTCATCTATCGTTCCATCCATAATACACAAGCATGCACATGTGCATTTTTGTCATTTCTTTGACAAATTCCGTAATTCATTACACATATTAGACAATTGCACTTTATTTACACTACCATATGTAATACACTACTTTTTACATTACCAATATTAGAAATGCACATGTGCATTTATATGTATCAACATTAAATAAGGTGTTTTGGTACACCACTTTGAATACACTTTCCTTTTTCATCTATCATACCATCCATAACACACTACCATTACCTCCTACCATCCATAATACAATACCATTATCTCCTACCATCCATGATACAATACCATTAACAATATTTTCACTTTAATACATGTATGTAAACACCATTTATACCATCCAATCAACATATTACATAAAAAATTGACAACTATAACCAAACCATCAACCACTAGATATAACTAACCAAAAAACATGTATATGAGCCTACTTCTCCATTCAAAATCACAAACTTTTTGTAACAAAACACGTTATATCATGGTTATACCTAATTATGCACATGTGCATTTTGAATATTGGTAATGTAAAAAGTAGTGTATTACTAATGGTATTGTAAATTAAAGTGCAATTGTCTATTCCTGATAACGTATTACTGAATTTGTTGAAGTAATGATACATATGCACATGTGCATAGATAACTGTTACTCGAAAAAAAAAGTTTTTTTTTTTTTTTTTTATGGTAACGAAATATAGCGATTTTTATTAAAAAAATATTAAAAAAAAATAAAAAAAATTTTTGAGTGCTTTTTTGATTTTTTTTAGATTTTATTTTGTGTTCACATTGGTTCTCGCGGTTCTCGCAATAAGGGTGGTTCTCGCATGAACCTTACCCTATATATATATATATATATATATATATATATATAGTGTGAGGTTCATTGGGGAACACTAAAAAAGTGGGGAACCGGGGAACACTCTTAAAAATTTAACTTAACATGTTAAAAATTAATTTTTTAAACATCTTTTTCGGCGCTTCTCCTTATATATACTTGTAGAAGCATTTTTAATAAAAAAAAATCAAAAACTAAAAATATTAAAAAAAAACAATAAAAAAAAGGCTAAAAAAATTTTTTTTTTAGAAATTTTTTTTTTTTTTAGAAAAAAAAATTTTTTACTCGACTAGATTCTCCTCCTTTGTATAAAGAAAAGCGCTGAAAAAAAATTTAAAAAAAATTATTTTTAACATGTTAAGTTAATTCTATAAGATATAACTGTTTTTTAAACATTTTTTTATATTTTTAGTTTTTGATTTTTTTTATCAAAAATGTTTCTACTTGTATTTATAAGAAAAAACGCCGAAAAAAAATTAGAAAATTATTTTTTTTAACATGTTAAGTATAATTTTTAAAAGTGTTCCCCTGTTCCCCACTTTTTTAGTGTTCCCCAATGAACCTTCCCCTATATATATATATATATATATATATATATATATATATATATATATATATATTCGATACAAGGTTTATTCTGTTCATTTAAGTAAACAAACATCATTACTACAAACATACATCTACAACCCTCCATTATGGTACAATTACAAATGACTCCCTCTACAATATGTACGTAACATCGTCTTTCGGAAATTACCTCCCTTTTATAAAGATGTGAGAATCCGTTTAGGTTTTAGGTTTATTTGGATTTTCATATTTGACCCAACCCATTTGGGTCAGTATCCAAATTACCCTAGCAGGTTTGGGTTAGTGATGTTTCCTTTTTGTTTCCACTTTAGGATGGGCTGCTGACCCAATATAAAACCTGTGTCACTGATATTTTTCTGTGTTATATGACATTTGATATTTGTTTTTCATGTGCTAGTTACAAATCCAATAGTTAAGTAGCACCAAATCACTGAAATTATCAAAAAGCAACACAAGTAAAAATAAATCCTAGGTCCGCCTATAATTGGACTAAGATTCAACTGAATAAACCCGAATGACAAACAAATTGGGGGCGCCATTCGGTTGACTCCAATTATGAACACCCCGGCCCATGTCAAACACAGCCAAACATAAACCGATCAAAATTCTCAAAGACATGCCATATTAAGCATGGCCTCAATCGAAGAAGAAAAATTAATTCAATACAAACTAGGATGTGAATCATAACATATTTATTTGATTCTTTTCGGCATCCAAGCACATCGTGATTCCGGGCTTTGTCACGCCATTAAAAGGTCTAGCGTATTCTGAACCCGATCAGTTTGCCTTCTTATTAGCAGCACCCATAGCGAAGAACTCGGTAATAACTTCAAGTGGCATGCCTTTCGTTTCGGGCACTTTGAAATAAACAAAAAACCAAGAAATGGTGCACACGACCGCATATATTCCAAAAGCACCCGCTAGCCCGATGGTGGTGAGCAACACAGGAAGCGTGTAAGTAACAATAATGTCACCAACTCAAAATGTAAGTGCACAAATGGCAATACAAAGACCTCTAACACGAGTCGGGAAGATCTCAGAGCAAAGTGTGTTGGGGATCGGCCCGAAGCCCATCACAAAGGTGCAGAAGTAAACCACAACACTTACGGTGGATATGACCGCATGAACAACTGAGTCCATTGGGATAGTGTTGCTTAATACTAGCACAATGAGTGATGCCAAAAGAACAGGAAGTGTTGCTAGAAGTAACATCCTACACAAAACCAAAGAAAATATTTTGTTTTGGTAAATATTACTGAAAACAAATATACGAATTGTAGAATTTACCTTCGGCCCGCTAGATCTATAAGTTTCATGGCGACACCGATGCTAGGAAGCATCAACAAAGTTGTGAGACCGCTGATTAGAAAAGAAGCTGATTCTGAACCAATGCCCATGTTAGCCAAAAGAATTCCTACCCCGGCTTGTTCAAGAATTTGTGGGGTGTAATATAGAACCCCGTTAATGCCAGAAAACTGTTTCGGTTCGTAAACAAAGCCCGTTAATAACAACAGTATAATATCAGTCTCGTGTCAAACATAGAGGTGGCAAGATGAGTATGTCGAGTCAAATGGTTGAAAGCTTCCGTTTTAGCACGTATCAGAAAGGGTCACAAACATGTTTTTGTCTAGTTTTTGAAATCTTTATTGTTATAAAAATAATTAACTCTTTGAATAAAATGATTAAGGAGATTCTTTGACTGACTTTCGACTCATTTGACACATTCTCATTTTAGTTATCTTTTTTATTTGACCGGTTGAGCCTGAATCAACCCATTCATAAGTAAACGAGTAATTAAAGGTAATGATTCACCTGTTGAAGTATTTGGATCCCAACACCAACAATCAACGCTTGTTTAATTCCGGGTTCAGCAAGATCAGACCAACTTGTCCCTGTTTTAGAAGTTGGCGGTGGCTTGATCGCACCCGACTGGATTGGGTTCTGACCCATTGCACCATCTAAACAAAGAAACGATCTGCTCACTAGAGCCGAAGCTCGAACAACATCACCATCACCAGTAACAGCACCCGGAACGAGGAGTGAAGCAACAGACCCGTGTCTAGATTCAGCACCAGTCTCCTGGTGCAAGTAGATCCTCTGTAGCCCGCCAGCATTCTTCCCATCTTCGGACTTTCTGTAGGCCAACTGCCACCCGCCGCCAATCCCCATGGCACTAGTGGTCTCACCAGGCTGCCTAGCATTTGGCGATATCAACGGGCTTTTTAGATTATTATCATCGGTTTCGTCCTCCGATAAATTCCCTTTTTCGTGATTGCTCTCGACATCCCAGTTGTCAGGTTTTTGTTGTTGATCTCCTTGAAACATGCTTCCAAAAGTAGGAAAGATCATACTTCGCATACTTCCCATTTCGTTTTGTTTCTCGTGTACGCTTCCGAATAGAGTCACCATCGGGTCCATCATTTGTGCAGCCACACTTCCTTGACGCGAAGCCAGGACTAAAGAACTTTGGCCCCTAACCGGCTTAGCCACCCATGATTGACCCTCTTCTGCACCATACAACTTAATCTCATCTTTCTCTCGAACATGATCTTCACTAAGCTCATTGTCAGCATTGATTTCATATTCTTCAACAGATGTTTCACCTCCCACTTCTAGACCTTCAACTAGCAATGCCATTTCACCTGAAAAGGGCCCCCGTGATGTTATAAATCATCTCGTAATCCAAAAGTTTTGTGATAAATTTAGGGGTGGCATTTTTGTACACGACACGAAAATAATCAGGTTTTGGGTTGTCTTATCAAAGCCGTTTGATAAACAGCTCGTGTTCGGCATACATGTTTAACCCGTTTAGTTAAATAGGCCGACCCACCTACTTGTTTAATTGATCAGGTCAACCCTCCAACCTGTTTACGGCTTGTTTAACTTAATTTTTACAACCTACCAGCCGATTAAGTTTAAAACTTGATTACGATATGTGAACCCGTTTGCACATTTAGATCAAACGGATAAACAGAGGTCGTGTTCTGGTTACATGATTTTAAGTGTGTACAGGTTAGTTGATGTTTTCGACTCAAATAAATATATGGGTCGGGTTCGTATTGAACAATTTTAACCTGTCAACCCACCAACCCGACTTGATCGACACCCCTAACTGATAATCAAGTGCATTTTGAAAAGGGCGCACCTGAGACATCTTCTTTGCCCCGAAGTGACTGCAGGACATGTTTAGCTTCATCCATCTTACCTTTACTGACCAACCACCGTGGAGATTCAGGCAAGTAAAACACGGTGAGTATAAAGTAAGCAATGGAAGGTAATGAAAGGACCCCTAGCATCATTCTCCAACTTGCACTGGACTGTAAAGACATGAAGAACACCATTGTGTATGCTAAAAACATTCCAACACAACCCGTGAACTGTGGGAAAGTGTTCAACAGTCCCCTAATGTCTGAAGGGGCAGTTTCGGAAATATAAAGTGGCACAAGTGTCACAGCCAAACCTATCCCAAACCCATCAAGAAGTCTTGCCACTAGCAAAACATAAACATTTGGTGACCAAAACATTACCAAACCACTCATGAAATAAAACAATGAAGATATTATGAGCATTGGGCGTCTCCCGACGGTGTCTGACACCGATCCCGAGAAGGTGGTGATCACTGTAGCACCGATAAGTGACATGGACACGATTAGACCTTCGATTGTTGGTTGTGTTTCTAGATGGAACTCTTTTTTGATGTAAAGAACAGCTCCTGCATGTTTAGATATATATTGTGCGATTATGCTGAATGTATATAATTATATTAAAACAATTTTAATTGTGGGATTATGTAATGACCAGACCTGCAATTGTGGCATTATCCCATCCTTGCAACATGTTGCCCATTGATGCAGCAATGGCTACATACACAGCTCCCTTCGTCGACATTTTAACGCGCTTTTTTAAGGTATAAACATCAACAAGATTTCTTATTTGATGATTCTTAAGCAATGTGAATCTAAAATCAAAGAGTTCAACAAAACTGTGGGCATAATGGAGATCAATACATCAAAGTGAAGATCCATCACACATGATCATGGAGATACAAACATAACTAATTATTTTGGTATGTTTTTCAATGATTTTCTAGAGAGAGAGAGAGTAGAGAGAAGAGGTATGAAGCTTTTGTTTCTGATCATAACAAATACCAGTTTCTGAATATGGATTCCGAAGAACATGGAGATTTCATGGAGGTTAATAGGTCCTATGTTTTCAGTTTTATTTCAAGATCCTAAATTTAATGATAGATCTCCCATAAACATGGAAATTTGAGGGAAATCATGAACAAACGTCCAATATGTACCTATGTTTTCAATTTTGTTTCAAGATCCTAAATAAACGAGTGAATTAATGAAATCCACGATTAATGTCTCTTTTACATTTAATACAGAATCAACCAAAATAACTTAGTTTGGAAAAGACTGCCGGTCAGAAATCGGGGCTCTAGATGAGGGACTATACGGATTTTTTGTCCATATTTTACAAGTCACATAACTTCAAATGGATCAAAAGTTATGCTTGTTTTATGTTCGACCTTTTTTTCTAGCCCGCGGCTTTTATCCACTTGTTTCAAATACTTTGTGTTAGGTAGGGTATGATGCTACTTTGTGTTATGCAATGTCGAGTTTGGCAATACATGTTGAGTTCGATTTACATGCAGTTTTTAGTTTTTCGATAAAACTAATAATAGCTTGGATCAAAGTTGAACAATAGTGAAATGAAAACTGAATATAAGAAAGAATAAACAGCACAAACTTTCAACATCATACACATTGGCAATATCACTAGGTTGAGCTTCTCTTAACTTGAATACATTCTAAATCACTGACAATTCGGTTGCAGCAGCATTGATCTGGCCAACGAAAGGTGGTCCAACCGTTGAGGGTTAACCCACCAGCAATAACTTCACTTCCACAGTACCACGGTTAATTGTGGCTGCAGCCGAAGGGACCTGAGCTGCGATGACAGCTCATCCAAATATTCAAGTCGTGTGCTGGTGAAGTAATCAAGTAATGCACAGTAAATACCCACAAGAACATTGCATCAATTGTTTGCCTACAAACTTCCTGACCAAGAACATCAGCTATCATTTCCTTAGTTTCCTCTCCTGAAAATCAAATTTTGTCCATTAGCCTTAGTTTGTAAACTGTGGCCCAACATGCATAGCATCTGGCCCAAATATTGTTATTTTGTGGCCCAACGTAATTGAAATCTGCACTTACTAAATTGCAGGAACCAAGCAACAAAACCAGTGAACCTTGATCAAACGTTGTTATGGATCTTAAGGACACAGCATGGCGCTTGTTAAGTGGATTACGAACCTCCATTAAGGAAGGCAAATTATGCAGCAGCATAGTGATCACGACGATTTCGCTTGTTGGACCTTGAAAACTTGAAAAACCAAGTCCAAGATTTCTTGTTTTTGAGAGATGGCACCTTCAAATCTTTCTTTTCATAAACTTCACTCATGTACCCAACAACAGCCTAGTGACCAAAAAGTAAATAAATTACCAAGTTATGCATGGAAGTTAAAGCTAATTAAACATAAACAATGATGAAAGTGATGATTCACCTGGGTGCCTTGATCTATCACATTACGTGGCGGTAATTCCAAAGGATTCCCTTCAACTTTCAACACGCGTAACTTTGATAACATCCTAAACGAATCTGGAAGGACACGTATTTGGTTATTGCACATATCCAACTCTTCCAGAAGCTCCAGGTTTCCAATGGATCTTGGTAATGATGCCAGGTCAGCAAAGTTGTTGCTGATATCGAGCTTAGTGAGAGTAGTAGCAAAGCATAGGCTCTCCGGCACGGATTCAAGCTCATTAAAACTTACATCAAGTTGTTGGATGCTTTTTAATGATGACATAGTGGTTGGCAACCTGCCGATATTGTTGTACCGAACAGATAGTCTCTGTAAAGAATTAATTCTTCCCACCGCTTCTGGTAAAGCTTTAAGCTTGTTATAGTCTGCAAGAAGCTCTTTGAGTGATAGACAATGACCAATAGAATGTGGGATTTCTTCAATATCATTAGTTTCAATATTTAGTTTTTGTAAACTAACGAGTGAACCAATCGAATCAGGAAGAAATAACAGGCTGTTTGAACTCAAATCAAGTTCTTGAAGGCGTGACAACTAGACCATTTTCGGATAGATCAAGTGTGATTAAGCTCGTTAACTTCCCTATCGAATCGGGAAGCCATTCTATTTGGTCCATAAGTTTATTACCAAGATTAAGATCT
Source organism: Helianthus tuberosus (assembly GCA_030545235.1). Taxonomy (NCBI): domain Eukaryota; kingdom Viridiplantae; phylum Streptophyta; class Magnoliopsida; order Asterales; family Asteraceae; genus Helianthus; species Helianthus tuberosus. Next base: position 32,567 of record JARYGA010033325.1, on the reverse strand, counting down.
TTGGTTCCTTTCTTTGAAGACACTTCAATCAGACTAGCAAGCTTTATAAGACTCAATTTCTCACCATCCGCACCTACAAAATTTAACCAATTATATACCAAATAAAAACAAATAAAAAAATTAAACTTTAAGCGACAAAAAATCCATAACAGTCTCACCAGAACTAACAGCAGGTTTTAGAGAAGAATCCACAATCCGAGGCGTGGAAAATTCATCCAATCGAAGCCCTCTTCCTCCAATCGAGCCGCCATAAAATGTTGACTTGGAATTCTTTACATAGCTATCATCTCTTGTAACCAAATCAGACCTTTTGACAGATTCTTTATCAAAGGACAATCTTGAAGTGGAGGTCGTAGACACACTCATACTACTCGGCGTACTTTGATTAAGATTTGCACCAGAAAAGGAAGCTGAATTCGTTGAAGGCGAAGAACTACTTGAATTTGATGCAGTTGATTGCGTATTATTAATAACATTATTATTAACATTGTTATTAACAGTATTACTAGAATTCGATGGAACACAACATTTGGAAGCTCTCTGAATCATTTCGTCGAAAAGTTGATGGTAGTGTTCAAGCTCTAGCAATTTAACAGCATCCCTCTTCTGTTCTTTGGTTTGAAACTGGACAAAGTGCTTCTGCATCTCTATCAACACATTGAAGAGTTCTTCAGGGATGTATTTTCGCCGCTTTTGGCGGGAAATGACGTCGGTTTTCGATTGTTCTTCTGTGTCTGCGTTTCTGATCAGTATGAGTGCAGCTTCAACATCATCGATTCCGGGTCTTGCAGGAAGAGATCTGTGAATTCTCATTATCTCTTCCACTACTTCATCTGCTGATTTTAAAGATGAATCCATACCCTTCTCCTGTATCAATGTAAAATCAATAAACAGAATGGTTTCTTAGAGAATAATATTATGAACTTCAAGTTGAACTAGAAGTTTGAAAACTGACCTTCAGATTTTTGTGGATTTTTGTTCTTGAGAAGTGATCGTAGTGAAATCACGAGTCTGATCAAGTGTGTGTGTTGGTGAATGCTACAGAAGTCTTGTATTTAAGGGACACTCGTTGGAGGTTGATGTCCATCATTTCAGTTAACTATTCTCACTTTGGAACAACGACTCAAAATGTTTTTAGTTATTATATACACTTATTGTTAGTATAATAATATTATACTAAATTGTCAACTTTTTTAACTTTTACCACTGATTCGATTCCAACAGAGCCCAATAAACACAATGGACCCTTAACTCAATTGGAGCCCATACCCAGTCAAGGGTCCAGTCAAACCTAGTAAAAAAGCAGTTAATAAGAATTAGGGCTGGTGGGTAAATGTGTAGCTGAATGTTTATTTATATCTCTTGTTCTAGTTTTGAGAATTGTGTTATCTTAATTTGGTATCTATACCTTTGTTCTTAGAGATTAACCCATCTTGAATCGGGTCTACTATCTTATAATATTTAAGTTTCCAGCAGTTAAATCTATCAGTTATGTTTGTTAGATTTCTGGGTTCTATCATTTGGTTCCATTACCGGGAAGTCAAATGGCGCTTACAACCCGGAACTCCGTTATCTCTGCCCAATTATCAGCAATTACCAATGTTGTAGAAGGCGCTAGGCGGGCGGTGAGGTACCGTCTAGGGATTAATCGGAATGGGAATTTTAATATCTAATTTTTCAAATATATATATATATATATAAAGTATATCGTACATTACGGCTTAACGTACTTCACGTACGAAAATGTGCGTGATTTGTTCTATAACATGCGTGATTAATGTTTTCAATATGCGTGATTATTGTGTTTCAACATGCGTGATTTTGGATTTCTGAGTTATAATGTGCGTGATTTTAAAATGAACGTGTGTAATTACCTGTCGTACGTGATGTACGTTAAGCCGTAATGTACGTTAACCTTCCTATATATATATATATATATATGTAGAGGATGGTTCAAATAAAACCCACTTTTATTGTGAAAACTCGAAAATTAGCTTAAAAAAAGCCTAAAAACACACCAAATTTTTTTTACAATTTTTTTTAGTAAAAATCGTTATTTTTTATATATAAAAAAAATTCAAAAAAAAAACTATAGTACACATGTGTAATAATACACGTGTGTAGTACACATATACATGTGTACTATTACACATGTGCACTACAAATTTTTTTTTTTTGTTTTGAAAAATAGTTTTTTTTAAATAATCTAAATAGTATGAAAAAAAATGGTATTTTTTTTTTTTTTTGCTTTATTAGTTAGTTTTCGAGTTTTCACGATAACTAGTTGTTTTCATTTGAACATTCCCCTATAATATATGTATATATATATATAGGGAGCCGCTAGAATGAGAACAACCACGAGTTATGAGAACCACGAGAACCAAGTGCCACGGAGGGGCGTTGACCACGAAATTTTTTTTACACCTAAATCCATATATTTTAAGACCGGGTGTAAAAAAAAATTTCAAACGGCGCGCCCGAGGGGTAGTTTTTTACACCCAAAGTTTGTAAAAGAAAAAAGAAAAAAAAATAAAAACACCAAACTTTGGGTGTAAAAAACTACCCCCTCGGGCGCGCCGTTTGAAATTTTTTTTTTACACCCGGTCTTAAAATATACGGATCTAGGTGTAAAAAAAAATTCGTGGTCAACGCCCTTCTGTGGCACTTGGTTCTCATAACTCGTGGTGGTTCTCATTCTAGCGGCCCCCTATATATATATATATATATATAGGGGATGGTTCAAATGAAAACCACTTTTATTGCAAAAACTCGAAAACTAACTAAAAAAAGCCTAAAAAACACACCAAAATTTTTTTTAACAATTTTTTATTAAAAATTGCTAGTTATTATATATAAAAAAATTCAAAAAAAAAAATTTTAGTACGTGTGTAATAATACACATGTGTAGTACACATCTACAAAAAAAAATTATTTTGAAAAAAAAATTATTTAATTTAATTAGCGAAAATTGGTATGCAAAAAAAAATTAGTATGTTTTTTTGGCTTTTTTAGTTAGTTTTCGAGTTTTCACGATAACTAGTGGTTTTCATTTGAACATTCCCCTATATATATATGATTAGGTTCATTTGTGAACACCCCCCTCATTTGTGAATTTCGTGAACTTATCCTAGCCATTGATTTAATTTAAGAATATAAGGATATGATTGTCATTAACCACATAAACTTAATTTTAATTTTTTTAAATTGTATATCAATTTTTTAATGAGATTTATCACAATCACTTACCAAATATGCTAACTAATTCTTATATTCTTGTGATTTCTATATTTCCCTCAAATGAATCAAGATTCGACTGAAAGAATTAAGCAAAAATAAAAAGTCGCAAGTTTCTTTTCTCCATTATTCGATTTGGTTTTAGAATTGAAAATAAATTTACTAGGTTTTGGTTTACGGCTAAGAGCTTTAAAATTGTTGGTTGTTTATGACATCATCAGATCATCAACATCAATGAATTTTTCATCATGGGTGCAAACAAATTTTGCAAACAATATCCAATCCACCCTAAACACTATTTTCAAAGGTTTCTTGGCCAAGTTTTATTTTTTCATATTATCGTACTTTGTACATATTTGTTTTGTATATGTTTTTTATTTTATTTATCAAAGTTTTGTTTTGTTAATCACTGAAGGTGTTCCTATCTAGTGGTGTACATCGGTGCATGTTGTGATGGTTGGATAGAAACTATGTATAAAAATGCACAAACAGAACTAATAAATAGTTTATACACATAGTACTTATGTTGAATACACATAGTACACATATGTATTATTCAAATTACATATGTACGCATGTGTATAAAACGGATATACGTATAAAACAACTTGGCTGAATAGTAATTGTGTATATTTTTAAATTAATATTAGTTAATTGGTGAGAGAAATGAAGAGAGAGAATGTAATTAAATATTTAATTGGAAAGATAATTAGTTAACAATTTACCCTTATACCCTTTTCATTTATTTTCTACATATAAATAATTGAAAAATTGTCATTATTATAAATCTCAAGATCTCCTAAATCAATGGACAAGATTTGTTCATTTTGTTCACAAAAATAATATGTTTCACTCTTGAACCCTACCCTATATATATATATATATATATATACACACACACACAATAATATAAAAATAATACTTCAAAATTCACATAAATACTTCAAGTTTCAAATAGTATGGTTCAAACATAAGCAATTAAACTTAGACATAACAAATCAAGTACTTAGAAATTCAAAAATTAACATAAGATAAGATAGAATTCGACATTAATCCTTGTTAATACTCATCCATAAACAATTGATATTTGATTATTATTTAATAGTTAATACCAAAACCGATGAATCATCAGTTGAATTAAAAAATAAACTAACAAATCATCAATATAATAAACAACAATTAAACATATAATTAAACAATTAAACTAACAAGTATCGTCGGAGAAGAAGGATGTTGCAAATCTTGTGGTGGTGTGCGGCGAAGGGGAGGTCGGAGAAGAAGGATGTTGCAGAGCTTTGACGGCTGTAAATATTAAGGTTATAACTTCTGCAACACTGTTAGAACGTGAATAACCCTTTAAAACCATGGGCCGGGTCTAAAATTCGGGTTTATTGAGTAAAAAACCCAGGTCCGATTAGTCAGATTTCTTCTGATTAACACCGACTAGGACTGCCTTGCACCGATTTTGACCGCTTTGACCTGGACCGATTTTATTGACCGATTTGCTCATTTTAGGCGATGACCAACCAATTACCGCCTAGGCGGCGATTAATCGGCCACCTAGACCGACTTTTGCAACAATAGCAATTACGACATGATTAGATGAGGATGATATTGCAGCAATCAAGACTCAAATGATTAGAGATGGCAGCTATTGTGAAAAATTAGATGAGGATCAGAAGAACAAGGTGGTGGAAAACAATTTAATGGCCAACAAAAGAGATAAGATGGTCAACTCTGATAACAGGAAAGGTCACCATCAGATTTTGGAAATTAAAGCTGATAAACCTTATTTACCAGCCATACCTAAGCCATTGCAACCCACCCCTAAAATCCCTCCACACATATCTGATTTTGATAAGCACATGAGATTCCTAACATGCATACTATTGGAGTCGGGCGGAGGGGAAAGGATTACTAATTGTGAACAACCACCTGTTATTGAAGGGGACACACATGATAAGAAGGAAATAGTTGAAATCAAATGTGCTATCAAACAGTCATCTAGGTGGTGTTCAGATGCAAAAGACAAGAAAATTGCAAGGTCTTCACAATCTATGTTAGCTTATGGATGGGCCTATGAAGCAGGTCAGCCTACAATTGAATGGTTGATTGCTTGGCACAATAGTCAACAAATATCGGATTGTCGACTTGACATTGTTTTCCGATGGGCTGTATTGATACGATTCCAACAGAGCCCAATAAACACAACTGGACCCTTAACTCAATTGTAGCCCATACCCAGTCAAAGGCCCAATCAAACCCAGTCAAGAAAGCAGTCAATGAGAATTAGGACTGGTGGGAAAATGTGTAGCTGAAGTTTAGGAGCAGTTATCTCTATTTATGTTTCTTAATATCTCTTGTTCTAGTTTTGAGAATTGTGAATGTTTATGTTATCTTGATTTGGTATATCATACCTTTGTTCTTGGAGATTAACCCATCTCGAATTGGGTCTTCTATCTTATAGTATTTAAGTTTCCAGCAGTTAAATCTATCAGTTACATTTGCTAGATTTCTACATTCTATATCGAACCATTCAAGGACCAACTAATGATATGGACGGATCAATTTTCGTCAAATCAACTTGAGGACAAGTCGGTTTTCTGGGCGGGATATATTGATACATATCTAACTGACCTAACGGGTCAAATTAACCCATTTCCTGTTTATGATCCTAGACCCATGACCTGTGACACCCGGCTATTTTGAGTTGTACCGTACAAGTGTAACACGTGTCATGAATAAATAAAAGGCTATATTTTATTGATATTGGTGTTTATATGTGGTATTTGATGTGTTGGTAAATCCAAACATGTTTAAAACTTATGTTGGCAATATTAAGATAAACGTTTATCGCGTAACGAACAAAATGCGAAACGAACGTCGGTGACCGCCCCATTAATGTTAAAATCCTACAAATATTCTGTTATGATTAAAATGATATTTTTAATCATGTTCGGGAGGAAAAATAAATTAAAACGCTAAGAAACTCTATTTTTCGAGTTTAAGCGTGTACCGCGCGATACTACGTGTATATGACAAAATAGTGTCAACGCAGCCAGTCGAGGAAACTGATAATTATTTCAGTAATAATATGGTGAGTTTATTTTTATAGAGTGATAAAAATAATTTAAAACACCATAAAACGAGATTAAAACGCTAGTTAAAATACCCGGTAATCAGTAAAATACCAGTTTAAAACATATGATATATGTATATATGTGTGTGTGTGTAACCATGTATGTATGAGAGAGAGAGGGGCATGTGGCGGCTCCTAGGGCCACCTCTCTCTTCCTTTTGCCAAGTGTTGGCTCTAGGGACTTGTAATAATGATTAGAGTGATTTAAATACTCCACTCCACCCCAAATCAAAAATCAAAACAATTCATCTTCTCCTACACCCCACTCTCAGCCGAACACCCCCTCCCACACCTCCATTTTCAAAAATTTCAAGTATTCTTGAAAGAACCAAGTTGAATCCAAGTTGTTTTTAAGTTCGGGTGAAGATTCAAGAAGGATTCCAAGGCGATTCGAGGAAGAAACAAGCTCCAAACATCAAGAATCTTGTCAAAACCCACTTGAATCTTGAAGGTATAAAAATTATTTTTCTTAAGCATACTCTTGATTCTTGGTGTTGTTCTTGATGTTGGAAGTTTCTCTTGAATCTTGGAATACTTAACAAACTTGAAATCTAAAACAAATGGGTTTTTATATAAAATTTAAAATGGAACTTGTGTGTGTATTAACATGGCCGAAAATGTTAATGTGTATGGGTTTGAGATTGAGTTTTTGATGTTATTTGATTTTGATGATGTGATTTATGTGAAACTTGATGCATGCATGATCAAGGAATGATTTTATAGAAAGTTCTATGATTAAAGAATGTTATGAAAAGTAAATTTTTGGATGCTTGTATGCACATGTGTGTGTGTGTGTGTGTCGTGTATGTGTATGTATATGTATAGGTATATGCACATGCCTGTGGGAAATTTTGTCATATGTTCATAAATAGAAGTGAATCTTGCATTTATGTTAACATGATGATGATGATGTAATGAAGATGTTTTGGAATATATATGGACATGAAGTTAAGATGAGTATAGATGCATTTAAGTTCATGTGAAATGATGATAATATGATGACATGCACTAGAAGCTTGTACATGAGCATGCATGAGAATTTTGTGATCAAGAAATGACGAAAATATTATGATATGACAAATGTTGTTTAAATCTGATTATGAACACTAAAAATATTATTATTTGAAGTGTTATAATTATAGGAAACTTTGACATATGTTAGATAGCTTTGCATGTGGTATATGAAGCTTGAAAAGTGGTAAAATGGGTGAAACTTGTATGATTTATGTGGTTTGCATGAAATCTGAGTTGTCATGAGTATGAGCACCATTTTATTCAGTAAATAACATGCATTATGTTACAATACCAAGTCGTTACGATTTGGGATGGTTATGGTAACGTTTGATGCAAAACTATGCGGTAAAAACGGTTAAAACCAACTTTTCGGATGATTTTTATAAAATTGTTATAGATCAGTAAGTAAACTGATATTTTTTATATAAATATAAGTATTTTAACTTATGTCAAGTATGTAGGATCGTTGTACGACCTGAATGAGTCGTTCAGAAGAGTTTGGATCCGAATCTAAGGCGGAATTCAGAGATACGGACTTGTTTATAGCTTGATACAATTATAATGTCTCTTGTATTGATATAATAGTCTTACAGCACCTGGAGAAAATTCGGCAGAGCTTCGCTACCGATTTCCAAAAGTTACAAATGAAGATCAAAACCTGGGTATATATAGGGTTGGGTATTTCGTACGAAATAGCTCAGAGGCATTTCGTGCGAAATAGCTGATTGCTATTTCGTGCGAAATCAGCTTTCCACACTCAAACCCTAATTTTCTCGTACAACGATCTCTGATCTATCATTCTAATTACAGTACTTGATACAAGACGAAGTCAACAGACATTTTGCACTAACAGACTCCCCCTTGGATGTTGACAAAGTCTTTAGTGTCTAATCTTCAGCATGACACATCTTCAGTCTTGATCAGTCTTCAACTCTTTTCAAATTGTCTAACATTGTAAGCAACTATCAATCGTTATCTTCGTTGATCAGCTTCTATCTTTGAATGTTATACCAGGATCTAACTCTGGCTCTTACATTATCATCTTTTAAAAACACTTTTTTCAGGCTCCCCCTTTCGTCAAGCTTCCGTGCTTTAGGGATCGACACCTTGCTTTCTGGTTACAAACTCCCCCTTACATTGAGCTTGTCTTCAGACTCCCCCTTAGTCTCAGCTGTCGGGATCGTAGTCTGGAATCACGTCTGCATCACTCAAACATTTATAAATAACAATGTTTTGAATATCTAGAATCGAAAACTATGGCTCTCTTAACAGAATTTTAACAATCTAAGAATCCAACTCCCTCACAGTTAATCATCCAAGTCCAAATTAATGACCTTGGAGATATCACAAACTGTTTTTGATTTTTGAATAAAAATTCAAGTTTCAAATTAATGAACTTGTTTTATTTTCAGAAACACAATCAGCATACTCAGATTTTGAAACTCAGTTCTCAGACATCGGTTGTCGAAAATAAAGCACAAATCAAAATCTTTTTGTATTTTTCTGAAACATAAAGCAGCAAAGAAATATTTACAAACATATTTACAGACAATATTTTTGTTTGAGTTTGCGTCAGAGGATCATATCAGTTTTTGACAAATCACAAGTACCGTTGAGCTTAGTTACACATTAAGAATTAAACAATTCACTTAGATTGTCGATATACTGATCCACTTAAATTTTCACACAAATTTCAACTGATTCAGGATACGAATTAGGTGTATTAAGAACTTAAACTCATTCATGTGTCCCACCTCTTGAATATACTCCCGTATCCAGATCCCAATATTCAGTCTTACAGGTGAGTATACCTAGATGATATCTGTAAATGGTTAAATGCGAGACCGTAAGAGCTCAGGCTATTGCTTCCGCAAAATCAGAGAGATGACGGTTCGACTTTAGGTGTGTTCCCTTTAGAGAATCTTTTCTTCAACAGCATATGATTAGCATTTTGCAATGTTTCATCATTTTTTATGCTGAGGGTGTGCTTATATTTCAAGCATGCAGAAAGTATTATACAGGGACTAGGCCATTGCTTCCGCATTATTAGAAGTCTCGGAATAATACCCCAAATATCACTAAGCATAAAGACCTAGTATCTCAGAAAGAGGGGTCCTTCAAACGAGATTTCAGGGGTTACCTATATATCCAGGTAGTGTTCCCCACGAAACAAGCAAGTTTGAATTTAAGTTTACATCCCGAAAAAGTTTACTAAATGTATAAAAATCTATCGGCATATCATCAGTGAGACCGTTTAATGCTATATAATCATTACATTTCTTTAGCATACTGTAACTGTCTACTGATGTACTATCATTTCCTCTTTTTACACAAAAACTCTTTTTTCAATTTTATCATGTTTTTGGATTTTTCAAATTTTCTAATGTTTTTGGATTTTCAGAAATATTCTTACTCCCCTAAAATGCAAAATCATTAAAAGAAAATTTGACAAACCGATACTGATAACTTCGTCTCGCCATCCATTTTCTGCTTCTCATGCCCTGATTTGCAGAAAATAACATACCCCCATGATTTACAACACATTGATATTTTACAGTTTGAAAACCGTTTTTCAATCTTGTGAAATTAATCATGTTTGTTCCGCCGTGAGGGTTTCGGCATATTCAAGTAACATAATTTTGTAATTTTTTGAATTTTTGCAAATTTAAAAACAAACATATTTTTTTATTTTTCTAATTTTTCAATTTTTAGGGTTTTTGAAATATTGTTTATTTATATACAGAAAACAAATAAACTCCCTGTTTCAACCAACACAGGGTTCAGCAGCCGTGCCAGGCTGCTCCAATTTCCATTCTTACAATCTTTAATTTTCTTGAGCACCTGCACATTTACAATCACTCAATTATTTGAACAATTTAGCCCAGGTCTGTTGAACCTTAGGCATTTCAACACAATATGCTTCATTCAACTTCGGAAAATCTTTGTCATTCTGAACAAAGACTTTTTCAATTTTAATTTCATCTTTTTCATCATTTACTGGAACAATTTGATTCTTAGCACTCCAAGTTTGACCTTTAGGAGTACCTCGTTTGTAAAAATATGACTCTTTTTAAACATTTTGATTTTGAACAACAACTTTTGGTTTCCAAAACTCGTTTGATTTTGTTGTGTCAACAATTGTTCTCCAACTTTGTGTTGTTCTTAATCTGGGTGTGTGAGAATTCCAGGTCTGTCTAGAATCGAACCTATTCGGGTTTGATTTCCAAGTTTGATTCGAAGCAAACTTGTTTGTGTTGTACTTCCAAGTTTGTTTTGAATCAAATCTGGTTGACCTTTGTTTCACATCCTCAGATTTTTATTCTTCCACATCATCAGACTTCTTTTTCTCAACATCAACAGGTTTCAGATTTAGACACTTGCGTGCAAGATGTCCAGTTTGATCACACTTAAAACATGTTCTCTTTGAAACATCTTTGACCTGTGGTTGTTGCTTTTTCTTTTGAGCATAGAACTCTTCATTAGACTGTTGTCTACATTGGAGTTCTTTCTCTTCTTCAGAACTTGTTCCATGAATAAAATTCATTTTTGTCTGATAATTTTGCGTTTCATTTTTATTCCAACTTTGTTTCTTCTTATAACCCAAACCAGCCTTCATGTTTTTCTTCTTGTAACCAGGTTTGTTATAAAAAGTTTTGTGACACTTTCCAGCAAAGTTTGAAATTTCAGATTTTTCAATCTCAACCATTTTGAAAACTTTATCAATCTTTTCTGAAATCACATTCTGAATTGGGAATACAACATCTAAGAATAATTTGTCCAATCCAATCATGGTATAAACCAATCCTTTTGAATCATCATTCAATTTTTTCTCAGATTTTGAGTTTTTCAGATATCCATCATGGAAATTACCTTCATTTTATCCTGTGATTCAGATTTGGAATAGGTTACGTCAATGTTATCTGGCAATTGATCTACCATGTTGAAAGCTTTTTCAACCTTTTCATCATCATAAAATGCAAACTTTTCCAGTGGTGGAACTTGATGAAACTCTGAACCAATACCTTTCTTGTTTTGCTCAGAATCATTACCATCCGGTTTTATGTTGAAAATTCTTTCAAGAACATATGATGACGCGTGATAACTTTTTAACTTGTTATTATCCTGTTCTAAATCAGCAATCTGACGTTTAAGTTTAGCAACATCCTCAATGTAAGAATTTACAACTTGTTGCTTTATTTCATACTGTCGCTTAAACATATCAGTTGTTTCAGAACAGTATCTTATTCTCGATTGAACAAGTTTCATTTGACTTTTCACATCTTCATATGACTCTTTAGTAATGTGATAAGCCAATTTTATTGAATCATATTCTTTTTCATTTCTTGAAAAGCATTTTCTTTTTTATCATATTCTTCTGTCTTTTTCAAAACATTTTCTTTCAAAATCTCATTTTCTTTTTCTAATTTTTTACAATTTTCTGAAAGTTTTTCATCATTATCTTTTAAATTTTTTTTGTTTTCTAACATTTCTTTGCATATATTTTTGAAAACTTCTTCGATTTTGGTAAATTCAAGATCTCTTGTTCTGAACTTTTTGACTTTTTCAGTACAAGCACTGCATGGTTCCATGCATTTCTTGCACTGTTCAACATTTTCATTTAAGTTTTCAGAATCAGAATTTACCTCAGTGATTGGCACCTCGGTGTTTGCTTATGTCTGCTTCTGATCAACTTCATTCTTCTTTTCTTTACCAATACCAGCATCACCAACTTGTTGTTCTTCAGCAACAACTTCTTTCACAGCTTCTTCTTTCACAACCCCTGTTTCTTCAACAACTTTTTCTTCTACCATCACATTCTCAACTTTAACAGTTTCGACTTTAACTTCTTCAGCAACCTTCTTCAATTCATCAACCAACTTCTCAACATTTTCCTTAACACTCTCTTCATCCCTCTTCCTCAAACTCGATGTCATGACATGTCTTATGTCTTTTTCAAGCCTTTTCGCATATGTTTTATCTTTTCCAACATTTGTATAATATTCGACAGATCGAGGAATTATGAGAAGAACATCATCAAAAATTATGTCTTTCTTCGGAACAACAGGTTCACCCACTCTGTTGACATAGCACTCTCGCTTCTTGTCCCATCTTTTATTGCTAACAGCACTTTCATACTCTTCTTGCATTTCATTAATTATGTTTGCAGCAATGTTTCTTTCTCTGTATGTCTTTTCTTCCAGAATCTCTTCTCTGGTTTTCTCTTTGACTTCAGCAACAAAAACATAATGTTTGCTCTTTGATGTATTTTTTCCATGAGCTGTAACTCGATTATCAACACGATCTTCTTCTGGTAGAATCTGACTCCAATCATATCCTTCGTCATCATGGATTACTGCACAAGCTCTTGATTTCTCTTTTGGATTGTTTTCAATCATTTTCGGCTCTTCTTTGCTACGGTGGTAGATCGCCTTTCGGTAGTAATCATCATTGAACGGATTTGCATTTCCAACAACTGTAGAGTTGTTACATTCTCTCTTGAAATGACCTTTTTGTTTGCACTTGAAGCAGGTCACTTTGGATTTATCAAATCCCAGTTTTGTTGATGGTCCACCGATGGTCTGTTTCCCAGTAATCTCCATATATCTCTGAGCTATGCGGATGCAACTTGCCAAACACCAGCGAATATCAATGAGTTCCATTTCTTCCAGATCAATCTGGTTGTAGTCTTCTTTGGTTAACTCTGAGTTTCCAATTTTACCAGCTACAAGACCTTCATATGATTCCAGAACAGATGCAAGGAAGCTCATTTGCTGTTTAGCTGAGTTGATGCTCATTGCAGGAGAATTTTTCAACTTGAGAGCAATGTTGCACAGTATCTCCTCTGATTCTTCAGAATTAGCTTTTGACGAAGATGAATGATAACCCGGATTGTAGCTTGATGAACTTGTCTGAGGTTCTTATCTTCTCACCACTAAATGTTGTCTTTGGTGATTCACCAACTTTTACCGATGGTAAGTTACCTTTGTAATACAGACCAACATTCTGTTGATGTGAAGAACTGCTCATCTTGTTTTGTTTCTGCAATTCAAGCTCATGAGTTTCAATTTTTTCAATTAATACATCGAGAGAAATTGTTTCATACAAAACATCATTTTTCAATATAAACACTAATGTTTGCCACTGATCAGCTCGTGGTAACGCTTCTATGATTTTGTCAATTATTTCTTCTCTCGTTTTCTCAATCTTAAATCTTTCAAGTTCGATTTTTAGATGACAAAAACGTTCAATCATTTGTCGAACTGATTCACCTTTCAAGCTATCAAACAAATCAAATTCTTTCTTTAACAAAGCAATTTTATTTTTCTTGATTTGTTTACCCCCCTCAGCTTTAATCCTTAAAGCCTCCCAAACTGATTTTGATGACCCGTCATGTTGTAGTAAAGCAAATATGTCATTTCTAATTGATGACTGGATCAAGGCAATCATTCTCTGTTCAGATGAGAATTCCTTTTTGTCCTCAGGGCTTAAACTCTTCAAAGAAATTTCCTCTCCTTTGTCATTTTTTGGTCTTTCATATCCGAACTCTAGACAGAACCAGCTTTCATGTGCATAAGCTTTTGCCCAGTTAATGAAACGTTCTTTCCACCAAATGTAGTCCTCAATACTATCAAGCTTGGGTGGTTTTGAATGAGTTCCATAAAAATTGTCATGATTAATGTTTCCATTGACTGCTTTTGTTATTGATTTTGGTGTAACAATTGATGTTTCAGATGACTCTGATGTAAAAGCATTGTAGAACATGTTGTAGAATTCTTCAGCCATGATGTGAACTTCTTGAATTTCCTGGAAACAAAAACAATAAAAAAATCAGTTTAAACACTATCAAACTATCACACCCCCAAAATCCACCCTGCGGAGTATCACCGCTTGGAGGCGTGACATGACCAGGATCGAGCCACCAATCATATTGAACAATGTAATTAAGTAAATAGAACCAACCACAATACAATTGGTGACCAAAAGCTAGTTAACCAAGTTCAAATTAAACAGCGGAAGCATTAAAGGTGAAGCCCAAAACATAAGTTTCATAGTTCATAAGTTTAAAGACCCAAGACATAAGTTCCATAAGTTTATAAAGTTTAATTATTAAGCACGGGACATAACAGTCCGCATCCCACAACGACCTCCTCCTCGTGCAAGCTCCATAAGCAGCTAACGACCTGTAAGGCATGTAACAACGAGTCAACAACAAAGTTGAGTGAGTTCACGGTTGGTTGTTTAGTTTTACGTTGTTTCCAAAAACATGGTTTGTCTTTCGCTGGCTTATTTGCCGTGGGGGTTACCCCATAGTTGAAAGTATGATTAACCAGTTCCTTCTTTATTACCCAAACCATATCCATAATCAGTGGGGGCTTCCCCATGTGAACCACTAGACCGTTATCATATCGACAACTGACGAACAATAGTTGTGCCCTACGTCAATGTCTATCATCATTGACAGTTTGCCATAGTCCATTAGTACACACCCATCCGACTGGCACGGTGTGAGGTTTGTTAAACCTAATAGCGCTATTAACTAATGACCCGCTTGCCATTGGCCTCGGCTATTAAGTCGATATAAAATGAGGGACTTCATCATAGAGTTTTGTCTAGTAAGTTTTAAGGTTGTTGTCCTACCCAAGGAGGACGAACGTACGTATTCTACCCAAGGAGAATACGCGGGATTAATATTGGCATCCTACCTATGGAGGATGGCGGTACATATCCTACCCAAGGAGGATATGTAGGTTCCGTTTTAATTCTTTAACCCATTCCCAATCCACCGGGAATCCCATGCCTTAAAAAGTGTGTGAACTCACCTTGGTTTGCTCGGTTAGATTAGTTACTCTAATAATCAGAAATCAAGCACGTCCTAATAAAGTACAGATAACAATCAATTTCTCATGCATGCATAACACGTATCCTAGGTACGGTTTATCTACTCATTACTTCTATTACGTACCACACAATTCTAATGTCAAGGTACTTTGTTAAGTTATATTATTTTATCCTAAAATAATATAACTATCTCACAAAATAAACAAGTATCCACACAAGCGTCCTAGAATAAAATATATTTTCTAAATATATATTTACCCATTTTTATTTACAAAACCAACCTCCGGTACTTTGTATTTTTGTGACAAACCCATGGCGAAGTTTATATTCGAAACACAAGTTGTAAAATATACTTGTGACATTTGTTAGAAAAATATTTTCTAAGTGTTGGAATTTTAGAAAATTTCGACAGAGTTTCCTTTGTAAACGGAGGTGTCCATGCTTATTAGCATATCATTTTCTTTTCAAAAATTCATTCAATCAATCAACAACAAATTATTAAACAACATTACACTAACCAAGTGCAAAAACAATGCACTTTACACAATATACATGAACTTAGCTTTTCGTAAAAACGCGTAGTAATTTAGTGGGGTGTTTAATGGGTTTAGTTACCCTCCAAAGTGTGTTTACTTTTGTTAAAATCTCATTTTCGAAATTTTTAGATGTTCATAACTTGTGAGCATATTTTACAAAAATATCTATTTACAATATTTTCATGTTTCACTAGCATCCATAGACTTAGTTTATTTCAAAGATGGTGTAAGTATATGTAAGAATCATACTTTTTCAAAAAACGTCTTTTAAACTTGGTTTTCTAAGAGAACTCATACACAAGTCTTAAGTTTACAAGTTTACTAGTCTACTAGGTTTATTACTTTATAAGAAAATCACTTTTATTATCAAGTTCATGCTTTAACAAGAAGATGATTATTTTATGTACACATAATCATCCCTAACTTGTTAAGTCATGTTTTTAATCATAACTTAACAAGCTTCATATGATGATCAAACATCATATTACTAGTAATCATCAAATAAACAATAACAACATCAAAACAACTTTATTTTATCAAGATTTCATCTTATTACATCATCATATTAGCTTTATGTGCAAGACTTAGGTTTATGATCTTTTAGTGTTCTTAAGTTTTCATCATAATCTAACTATTAACCACCCTAAACAAGAAGTAAATGAGGATTCAAGAGACGTACTACTAGCTTTTAAGCTAGGGAAGATCAAGAGTAGAAATGAGGTGGTTAATAGCAAATAGAGAAGGTCCTTCCACTTCCGAGAGCACCAAGCTTCATTGTATGACCCTTAACACCTTTGTATGCAAGTAAAATGGATGAAGATGCTTGAATGATGATGATGGTGGTGTGCCTTGGGTTTGGCCGAAACAAAGAAAGGGAAGAAAGAAGAAGTTTGTTGAGTTTGTGAAGATGATAAGAAGAATGGTCTAATGGTTATATAATACAAGTCTTCCAACATCTCATTAACCCTTGGTCCATATGCTCCTTAAGTACTCAACAAATCTATTAAACAATTAGATAAAATCATGGGGGTGTCCCATGTTTCATAACCGGTTTGGGGGGGGGGGGGGGTATAGGGTTGGGTTTCAACTAGTTAGTTAGTGTTTTTGATTGAAAACCAATGTTTAGTTAGTGCCTTATGTGTGTTATATATTATTTAGGGTGTTAGGGTGTTCGGGGACCATAACTAGCTTAGTAATGTTAAAACAATGCTTCTAGCATTATTTTGGTGTTCCGGGTAGTGTCCGGTTGTTTGGCTAGATACCGGTTCGTTAAAGTGCTAAGTTATTCCGTATAGTGTCTTTTATGTATCTTTTTTTAACATTTTTAATTCCCAACACTTGGGAAAGCATACGGGATTATTTAGTCAATTTTCTGCACAAGACTAGTATGTTTACAAGCACATGTAAGTATGACACAGTAATCAGAAGGCAGTTAAGTAATTCAGCACAGACATCAAGCACTTTAATTAACATTAATTAATCGTACGGATACATGAAATTTTGAGGGTTGTCACACAAACAACTTGAAACAAACTGATACTTGGTTGGTGCGAAATAATCTTTCAAGCGAAATAACCAATCCTATGCGAAATCACTGTTTTCGTGCGAAATAACACACTTTCAAACGAAATAGGTGATTTCATGTGAAATACTCAAACGAAATTCCAATTTGATGCAAAATAACTGATTTCGTGTGGAACTCTCAAACGAAATTCCAATCTGGTGCGAAATAAGGCTTATTTCGTGCGAAATACTGTCTACACACTTGATTTCGTGCGAAATGAAGATCTATATGTTGATTTCGTGCGGAATAGTGATGACTATTTCATACGAAATAGTGATGACGTCAGCATATCGGTCCAATTAATCCAGTAATAGGTCGAATTATGATCTGAAACTTTCAAGGATTCATTAAAACTATGTTTCGCATATAATGTGTGAAATTCAATCCATTTTGTCCGTAAAATTTTGTTAATTTTGAAAAAGAAGGTGTAGAAGTCAGAAATCTGATGAAATCAAGCTGAATTCTGTAATAACTCTTCCTCCTGTGCTCTGATACCACTTGTAGGATCGTTGTGCGACCTGAATGAGTCGTTCAGAAGAGTTTGGATCCGAATCTAAGGCGGAATTCAGAGATACGGAGTTGTTTACAGCTTGATACAATTATAATGTCTCTTGTATTGATATAATAGTCTTACAGCACCTGGAGACAATTCGGCAGAGCTTCGCTACCGGTTTCCAAAAGTTACAAATGAAGATCAAAACCTGGGTATATATAGGTTTGGGTATTTCGTACGAAATAGCTCAGAGGCATTTCGTGCGAAATAGCTGATTGCTATTTCGTGCGAAATCAGCTTTCCACACTCAAACCCTAATTTTCTCGTACAACGAGCTCTGATCTATCATTCTAATTACAGTACTTGATACAAGACGAAGTCAACAGACATTTTGCACTAACAAAGTATCTTTGGTGTTTGGTTAGTCATACGTGGCTTTCGACGCCCAAAAACGTTACCGAATCGCTAAAATACACGTTTTTCACTAGAATGGGTTGTTCATGGGTGAACCTTATGTGTTACAATGTGTTATGTGATTTAGATTATGTGTATGATGATATGTTAAGTGTTGACATGATAGTGGGGATTAAGACTATGCATGTACACTTGTGTGTTTAGAACGGCAATATCGGTAAAGTCGCATTAAACATGTAACTTATTTGTCGAGCATGAAATTGATACATAGGTTAACATAAAAAGTTATTTCATGTATAAAGGCTCTAAAAATGATAAAGTATATAAGTTGACGAGATTACGCGTATTACGATATTGATAATATGTTCACGCTTATGTATATATATTACGACACGCAAATCGTAGATATATTGCTTATAAACGGGTGTGATAACGGATATAACATAATGAGGGTCACCAATAAAATCCTTCAAGTCACAAATTTCTTAAAATATATATATATGAACGCATATATGTAAATACGCCAACATAATCAAAAATATGACTTTTCGAGAAAGTCTTAAAGTATGTGAAAAATTCTAAGTATTGGAGAAACTTAGGTATTTTGTGAATTGTTAATTATTAAATCATGCCTATGGAAATTAGGAAGTGTAGATCAATTGTGGGATTGCGCTAATATAATTACGCACCCAGAGGTGAGTGTCACTAAACCGCCTCTTTTTACTGTTTTATATAACGTTTTGGGGGAAGAACACACCTTAAAAAGGATTAAAGATGTTTTTGTATAAAACATACCTTTGGTTATATTAAATGTATATTTTCGTGAAAAATATATGGTTTTGTTGATATAAATATGTTTCGGGTAGAAACGGTTTTGATGAATAAATATGTTTCGGGGAGAAACGGGGATTATTACGGTGTTTGGGAAAAAACGACCGTGTAGATTTAAAATTGCTTAAATCTAAAGTTGGGATGAATTTGCTTGATCTCAAGAGAATAAGTATCGTGTTATAGGCTTATGTCTCGGTGGGGACTTCGGGGAATTCGTACAACACTATATATTAAATTTATCAGTATTAGTAGGATATATATATATATTGTTCATGAGGCAAGCATTATAGATGGCTCGTTATGGGCGCATGCGCAAGTATTGTCGTTTAAACATTTAAGTATTGAACGCGTGGAATTGTTGATAGATCTATCGGGTTGACCACCCTGCCGTGACTGTTAGCTCCGTGTCAAGTCAAGCGACGAATTGATATTCTGTTATTGTCTAGCTTTGATTATACCTTCATTGTTAACATATAGCTCGTAATGTCTTGAAAACTTACGAATCTGGACATTTAATGCTATCAATTTATTATGTAAACTTGAGAAGATGCTTTTGTTAGAAGGTTTTTGGGAAACGCTTACGACGGCTGACCCTCGGATTTTTATTAAGGAAATAAAATGACTTTCTTAAAATTATATGGATGTTTTGATAATAAACACATAATTAAAAAGTTTTCCTTGGATCAAATTGTTTATAATTTGGATATGTGAGCTCATCATCCTTTGTGTTGACACTTAATTTTAACGTCTTCTTCAGGTACTTGAGTTCGGCTTCACGAATTTTGGTGTATCTTGTGGTTGTGATGCATATTTTGTTTAATAATGATTTGGACAACTTTTAAAACGGATTTGGGACCTATGTATTAAGATCCATAAGGATCAAGACAACTTAACTGTGTTATGGTTGTGGTGTGCTTTTTAAACTTTAAGTTTTAAAATATGTTTTAATTTATTTGAATGTCCAACGTTAACAATGCATCGTTCACCAAGATATTTATGGGCACCAACTTCCGTCACCACTACGTTTGTATTTCCGCTGCGACTTTTTTGGGGTGTGACATGACCCAGTCAAATAACCAACTAATTGCAGTCAAATGGCTCAATTATTTGTAGTTCTAACCCAATCAAAAGACCCAATTAACTGCAACATTAATCAAGGGGGAAACTGATGTAATGTGGGGACATATTAAGGGGCAGTTACTTAGTATCTCATGTCTTTAAATAAGTTGTTTAAGGTGAGAATAAGGTGTCTTGGATATTTTGTTTATATTGTGATCTCTGATCAGAATTTAGGAGACTAGCCCCTCTCGAATCGTGCCAACTATCGTGTTTGTTCTTGTTTCAATTTAATAAGATTCTTAGTATCTATCATTTGGTTCCATTTTCGGGAAACAAAGAGAAGATGGACTCGAAACCCGAAGATTACGGAGATTCTATAATTGCTCAATTAGTAGCCATCGAGGCGCGACTAGATTCAATTTTGTAGCCATGAAGAATGATATTGAAACAATCAAGGCCCATATGTATAATATACTATATAATCTGTGTAGTGTTTAGGAGCTTGAATGAAAAATCAGGGGAGACTGACTCTCAAAATCCAAATCAGGGGCGGAGTGTTACAAATCCAATATTTTACACTACAAAAGAAAATTTCAGAAATTTTTGGCAAACTAGCACTACGAATTTAGAAATTTGACGAGTTGTGTTTTGTTCTATCAACTTACATGTAGCATTATGGATCTAAACTATCCAAGATATATTGGCTTCATTGATAATCATTATGTCCTTCATATATTCTAAACCGGATGTTTCTTATATGTGTTGATCATCGACCTTAGTACATTCTTTGCAAGTATCATATAATGCTATAAGTTCGGTATAACTTGATGATGTTGTTGTCGTGGTTTGCTTTGTCGACCTTCAAAAAAACTTTGTGACACCGTATATGAGTACATAACCTAACTACAAATGTGCTTTATGTGGATCTGATATAAATATCTAGCATCAACAAACCCAACAAGCCAAGACTTGTCATTTCTCATGTAGATAGGACCTAACTCTTCTGTCCCACATATATATATATATCAAAATACATATTTTAATTGCATATCATCGATAGTACATAGAAGTTCTTCTCAATCAAAGTATTTCGCGGGTAAACAAAATCAATAATCAGATAAAACAGAAAGTGTTTTCTCTAGGATTGAGAAGTTATTCTCCATGAAAACGAAGTATGAAATTCGTTGTTTTTTTCTAATCAGGCCAAACGGTGTTCTTTGTATATGGGTCAAACCATTGCTACACTTCAGTTGGTGGTGGCAACTTTTAGCAGTTAGAACATAGGGAGCGGTCCCAATTTCACCGTTGTCCTCGCAGAGATGTCATATCAGCGCCATATCAACATTCTCCCATTTTTTTCTCTGTATTTCCATTTTGGTGGGAATCCTTCCAGAATTCCCCATTTTCCCGCAAAACTAAATAGTACAGCTTAGTTGAAATGCTCGGATTTACTATTTGGAATATATTTCAAATGAACACAACAAAAAGTTACATAAGTCATTACAACCAAATGTTTTTGATCCCAGATAGCTAAGTGAGTTCTAGTTTAAAATCAGGTATGTATAAGCTTTAACATGCATTTAACACATAAAGTAGCTAAAGTACATCTCATAACTTTGTCATAATATTGTCATCGCGTATCACATCAATCAGGACACATTACTATGAACATTGCATATATTTGATACTACATGTAGTTGTACAACCACCTAGAAGCAACTAATGCACTGCCACCGTAATACAGCCTTGGAGGTAACCGCTTATCATTCGACCTCGAACGTAACCGCCTATACTGTGAAATATGTATATTATAACACTTTACACTTCATCACTATAACATTCTATCACTTTAAAATTGTGTACTTTACTATTAGTAAAACCATTACATAGTCCATCACATTTTAAGGAAAACATTATCACTTTACTTTGAAAACGTTGTGGATATACACACCGTGAGTCTACACACTGCCTGAAGACAATAAGGTAAGAAGGGCCTAGAAACTCACCGATTGTGGATAACTACTTCGTGCGAGAGTGCCTAGGCTTGAACAAGCATCACACGATATTCATAAAAGACAACACACAAAAACCCATCACTATCTCAAACTGTCAGCGGCAGTATCGCCAGACACGACCACCAAACTTGCGTTAGATCTTTTGCATTGTCGCTAGGATTTAGTGTCGCCGGAAATGTCTCCTATCATTGCAGCCTTGAGATCAAAGCTGTTCTTCCCAACCAGCCCGTTGAGTATCGCCTGAGCGTCGTCGAACGAGAACAAGTACCGCCAACTGGAGATTCATCCACAACATGTCTGTTTTCAGCCAAAAATCATAACTTTGTACGTCCAAAATGTTTGTTTAACTCACATGAAGCAAGATCTAGGGTTTTTAGCCCCATAAACAAGTAAAATTTGACCCTTGTAATGAAAATCATACGCACGTGTGTTTTCTAAGCCTTCGTGGATAGTTTCTTTGCGGGTTGTTAAAGTATTTGCCACTTATATTTCAAGACCGCAAAAACTCGTTCAATATTTTTTTCGTGCCACTCCTGGCGCTTTCTTGAAGCGTTGTTGTGTTAAATCGCTTTTTGGTGGACACAACAACGTTTTAACTAAGGTTTCCCAATTAGGGTATATCCCATCAGAAAGATCATATCAAAATCTATATTGAACTTGGTTTACTAGAAAAGGACATTTAGGGGTAGTTCCACTCAAAATATCATTAAATAAAGGCGATTCGTCGAGGACATTGATATCATTGTTTGATCAGGGAGGTCCCAAAAAACGCATATTAAATCCATAAATCCAAAGATGCCACTGCTTCAAGCATCATCGTTAGTTTCTTATGATCACCCCTCATGAATTAACTTAGCCATTCGCGTAAAAAATTCTTTCAAGTCCAATGCGTATAATGTATGCTCCCCAACATCCTTGGGAAATCTGTGTAGTTGTTCATGTGCGGCATATAAAAGTTGTACGTCATAGCAGGTTGGTCTGTGAAGATATTTTTTTTTAATACAAACTAATAACACCATCACAAAAGTATTGCAAGGCGTCATGTGATGTTCTCTTAGACATATGCAAAACTTAATCAAGCGAGTCAGGCACATCCTAGTAGGTTACTTTATTTGCACTTTGTAGTTCCGTTTAAAAGTACTCAAAATTTCATTCCATATAACCGACTATTAGTAAAAAGATATCTTTATCCATTCGAAACCTTCTTAGAAACTTATCGGGGGGTGAATGTTGGATTGACATACTGAAGTACTGTGTCATTAGTCGTTTATGAGACTCTTCAGGGGCACCTCCGTACAAATAACTATCTAAGAGATTAAAAAGGTAAGAATAATTACAAAACCTTTTTATATAGAATAAATTACAACATTTTATTAAAACTAAAATATAAAACTTTCTTGACAATGAAACGGTGTCTTGAACTTGGTTTTAAGATAAATAGACCACGGTTGTAAAAAAAAATCAAAGTTGTGCATAGTCGTCTCAACATTTTTTTCCCATAACTTGATGGCTCGTATTTGTGGAAAAATATATTTTTGGTGATAAAATTTGGTGAAATTATTATATGTTGGTGAGAAAATAAGCTGAAATGAATAAACATTCGTGAAACATGGGTGAAATAACTATACAAGGTTTAAAAAAATTCGAACGATCATACAGTGTTCCCTGTCTCTTCTCCATCATAGGTCGTTATCGGATTGGAGAAGAAAAAATAGTCCACGGGACCAGGGAACGGTGTTTTGAGTCGGGGTCATTTTTCCCCGGCTCCACCCAAACCCCACTATGCATGCTCTTACATCAGTAATATATGTGGGTAACATCGGTCTAGAGGCTTCTGTTGTTACGATCTTAGAGGTTCCATAGTGCTTGAAAGCATAATAGTCTTGATTAAGCGTGCACTTAACACCTTCTAACTCTTATAAATGTTTATTATGATTTCTCATTTGGAATTCAAGTAAATCGTGATTAACCATAATAGCAATTCAAGTAAATCATGATTAACCATAATAGCTTAATGACACTAGTTCACCAACATATATGTGTGGTTTTCAGGTTCACTAATTCAACCAGACTCTGAATCATAAAAACAAATTTATTTGTAAACGTTTAGTTTATAAAAGTTATAGATGGGCTTCAA
Source organism: Helianthus tuberosus (assembly GCA_030545235.1). Lineage (NCBI taxonomy): Eukaryota > Viridiplantae > Streptophyta > Magnoliopsida > Asterales > Asteraceae > Helianthus > Helianthus tuberosus. Next base: position 8,292 of record JARYGA010033325.1, on the reverse strand, counting down.
TTTTAAGTTGATGGCTCGTTGTTTATAATCCTTCTCTCTTGTTTGTATATCTTGGATCTTTAATTTTTTGTATCGCTAATAATTTTTTTAACAATACATTCACTATAGCCTTTATAATTACAATTCTTGGATCATATACAAGACAATTTTCATGTGCGGAGCATACGTGAGAAAGTTATATGGACAAGTGTCATTGGCATGAAGGGTAATTTGGTCCTTTACCAAGTGAACAACTTCCCCCCTTGATTTTCAAACGGCTATAAATTTTTCAAACGTTAAATTTTTTTTAAGTTACACCGTATTAACGAGAATTTCATTCTCTTTAATTCGAGCAGCCTATTGCTATATTTTTCTTTAAAAAATACATGATTTTGAATACCCAGCACATGATTACGTGATTTTGAATTGTCATTACTTGATTACATATTCATCATAAACCATTACGTGATTATGCATTCAATATAAATCCATTACTTGATTATACATTCAATGTTATGACTGATGTTATTACAATTATTCTCATTACATGATTACAATCAATAATAAGAACTTGATTGTTTATGCTTTATTAGCTGATTAAATCTCTAATATATGACATTATGTGGTTATTATAGGTTGATTTGGCTAATGTTTTATATATAATTTATCCTTAATACGTGATTAAACCGGAAATATTTGGTATTCTATATGAAATATTATGTATTACATGTTTTTATTTTTACATAATTACGTAATCACTCAGTGTGGTTTCACATAAAAATACTATAATGAAATTACGTAATCACGAAATAGGTATTTAAAATCACATAGTCACATAATACATAGTCAACTATTGTTACGTAATTACGTAATCACTTAGTGTGGTTTCACATACATGGGGTTGGTTACGGTACAAACCATATTTATCCTACAAATCGTAAGAAGAAATTCTAGCACTTAAAAAAGTTAAATTAACACATTTTAAAACAATACATATATAAAAGTAGCACTTTTGAATTATATTAGCACATGAAAATTAATCAAGATAATTGATTTTAGCACATATGGGAATAATATCAGCACTTTTCTTTATGAAGAATTATATCAACAAATTGAAAACAAAAAGAAGATCCAAATAAAGAATTAATTGCTTATTAGCATAATTATAAGGAATTCAATATAATTGATATTATTTAGGTTATTATTTTACCATTTCTCTATAATTGGTTAGAAGCCACATGACATTTTGGGGGTGTTTGTTTTTTTGTGAAAAGCTCTTCAGGACCAATTGTATCTGCCCCACGCAGACCACGCGCAGACGTTTGAGTCTGCAGTGTGTTTGTTTCTCAAAGACCTTTATCACACCCCCAACCGATGGCTGAATCATTGGGGCGCGGCACTAAGCGAATCAAATTGTTCAAGAGAATCCATAACGACTAATTTAGTAACAATATTTAACAAGTTCAATATCCCATACTATTAAACAAATATTCCAACAAAATTCATAACAGATTCAAGTCTCTCAAACAAACTAATCCGATAACTTAGATTTTTAGGTGAGTTTCTAGCATTCCTATCCGTTTGCAGCAAAACAATCCATCAACCTGTCACATACATTAAAATAAAGTCAATACAATAATGTAAAGGGGAGTACACAAGTTTAGCATAGGTATAGTATAAAAGCGTTTACGCATAACCAGCATGTAACACGTATGTAACACCTCGAAAATTCACGTCCTATAATGTATTGACACGTGTCATAAGCTTGAACGTGTGAAAGAATACTCTGGAAGGACTAAAGTTGACAATCATGGAAAGTATGTAAATATACGAGTTCTAAATGTCAACAGTGAATAAATATACTTCATAATAACCCTACATGATGTTCATATCATCAAACGAATAAATCATGGATCATACGAAGCAAAAAGTGAGAGATTACAAACTACAGGGGTTAAATGTGTCAACATGTTTAAGTTATACCTCTGAGTGACCTTTTGACAAACCCGAAGCTTTGTAACCGATAATTATGCTCACTAGAATGCGTGATATAAATTTCTTAAAGTTTCGTTATCGTATGAGAAAGTTATGATCAAATTCGTGTGCGAGGGGTTAAAGCGTTAACATTGAAAGTTATGACTTTTCGGGCAATAACCGAGTGGCCAAGGACTTAACAAAAAGGGGTATAAGTCTTGAGGCCCTTATGTGTCAATATGGAGGGTTCAAAGTGCAAAGTATAAGTTAATTGACCTTTCAAAAAGCCAAGAGCCATTTATGCAAAAACTAGAAAGAATTACAATTCTGATCAAAGGCTTACGGACCGTAAGCCTTACCCTTACGGTCCGTAAGGGGTCCCCAGCGACAGCAGAACCTTCTGTTTGCTATTTAAATGCGTTTCTGACCTTTCAAACAATTCTCCTCATATGTGGGCGACCCCTAAACAGCCCTAAACATCTAGGGACACTTGTGGGAAGGTTGTGATCACTTGTAGACTTACATGTCAACAATTTGTGGTGATTAAATCACTATAAAAGGCCCTCATGTGCAACAACTTTGATCACACCTTCATCTGCAATTGTGGAGCATTTCTGGAGCTTAGGAGCAGATCCAAGACATCCCTAATCGTGCATAGGACCTTGGTAAGTTTGCTAAACCTTTCTAAATTAAGTTTTAGCTTAGTTATAGCTTAAAAGTCAAACCGTCGTAATTAACGGTTGACTTTAAGATTAATCACTAATGGTCCAGTGATTAGTCGAATCAAGAGTAGTTATAAGTTGGTAATTATGTGGGTAATAAACCCTTAAAAGGGTTCCCCCCTGATTCCCACTCTAACTAGGTCTAATGTCGGGTCAAACTTGCATTTAAAAAGTCAACAGGATACTTAGTTTACAATTTATGCATAATTAGCAATGTAGAACATATACAACCTGTTGGATCATTGTTATAACTTAGTAATTAGTGTAAGAACATGTCTAAACATGTTCAACCCGACAATTCTCCGTAAAGACCCGGTTCGGAACCGAAAGTCGCATAGTTTGACTTTCACTTTGATTTTCAGTTCTGACCCGTTTAAGCATGTTTTAGAAATGCCTTAGAGCTTTATTTGGACCAGGTAACATGCTAGTATAACCCTCTGTGATTATACATCATGGTTCATTAGTTAACCAATTAATATGCATGATTCCGTTAATTGCTCATATATTGACCATTATGCCCTTTACACTTAAAACGTGATTTTTGAAAATGTAAAAGAGTAGAAACCTTTTTAACTGATAAATATACTTGTACCCAAAATTTGAGATCAATTGGTGGTGTAGATTTAGAGTTATGCTCATTAGCGCAAAATGAAAGCTTTATGTTAATTAAATGGCGTAATTAGCGTATAGCCTAGTTAAGCCTACTTTTTGATATCAAACTTATTACCCACTGATGTAATATATTATTTTGGGATTTTTGAAGATTTTTAATTAATTTTAGGCTGAGCATAACTTATAGTCGTAGGCTTAATCCAGTAATTGTCAGTTTTGCCCTTACGGGCCATAAAATGAGTTTTACATATCCAAACGACTCCAAACCTTTTGCTACTGATCTTAAATGATAAATAAATTATTTTAAGCCTTCTGGAATAGTAAAAATGTCATCTTTATGTATCGAACCCGTAAACGGCTTTTAATCGCCTAATTAAGCGTTTTAACGCATAATATGTACTAAGATTATTTTAAACATACCAAGGGTGATACCTACTGATATTCGAGGCAAATTATAATATTTTAACAGTAAGCAAAGGTTGATAAACTCAGACGTCAGCTTTGAGCTTTTCGGCTTATGTGAAATTACCAAAATACCCCTACGGGGCATAGTTTGGTTATAATTGATAAATTTCACTTATATACTTTAATCTACTGATATAACTTAGCAAATTGAGTATGTTTTCTGATTACATCAGGCCTGTAACTCAGGATGACACTTAAACTCTTTTACAACCTTTAAAATGACCAAACTACCCCTACGGGGCATAGTTTGTGATTAAATTCATTTCGGGCATAATGAAAGACATCTTACTGATGTCACAACATATATGAAGCATATTAACTTAGGAAACCTGTAAATGGCTCTCATCACTACCCGTTACGCGTATTACGCGTTCGGTTCGGTTTATGTAACTAATTTACATAAACTAGCCTAAACGGGTTAAACCTTAACGGTTTTATCTCAAAATCCAGAATGTGTATAAAATACCCATATTAAACAAGTCTCTGAACTTGTTGGGTCTAAATCACATTCTATCCGGTCTTCGCCTAATAGTGCGTTTGAACCGTATATTTCCCTAAGACTAACCGGTCTAAGCTTAGGCTTAATTAAAGACCCGTTAGCATTCTAATTGGTTATTTAAACCATCATTCCAGACTAGAGCCTTCCGGTAAATTGTACCTACGCTTACTTAAGTGAATACGGCTGAGTTATTAATTCTTGCTATTTAAGACAGGAGCTAGCTCAGGTAAATACTCTTAACTTATTTTCCCTATACGGGCTTGGGATACGGTATAATGATACCGCTTGGTCGGGTATTGAATGTTTAATCGGATTGTGATTAAATTATTGAGGTAACCCGGTTTAATCTGTATTGTTTGAAATAAAAGCCTTTAGGGGTTAATGACCATGTCCCGGATATCCCTGACATCATTGTATTATAAAATGGCCACGTCTTAAGCACGGGGTGTAGGCATACACCTGACAGTTGCTTAAGTAATAACGGTATCTCACTCTCTTGTGGGCCTATACTTGTGGCGTGTCTGTTAATCTGACTCGGTTTCTACATCGGGCCCTGAACGTACAAACGAACATGTAAATCTGTATACGAGATTATAAATATAATTGTCCCAAGTTATAAAAGATTAATTTTGACTCTGTGCATTTTAATCAAAGTGTCCAAAATAATTTGTGCCTGGTGCATCTAAATCAATTTTCATAAACTCTTTTCAAATGAGTCAGTTGAGTGTATTTACCAGTGAAAAGTGACGTATTTTCAAAAGTCTAAGTGACAGGTACAAGTACGTAATAGGTTGGAAGCTGCTCAGGACGTTAATAAGGAACCTTGCAAGTTCTAGGAGCCTAAAGTCTGTTGAACAAATGTTTATATTTTAAGATCTGCCTGTGGATCCTTTACTTTCCGTTGTAATATTGGATATTACTTTATATTCAGAATGTAATAATATTTGTCTTTTGCTTCCGCTGTGCATTTATATATTGTGTTGTTTGACTATAATGTTGCCAACTACGTCACGATACTCCCCTACCGGGCCCACCGGTGAAACGTGGAAAGTCGGGGTGTGACAACGTAAAAGGAGAATCAAGTAACCACATGACTACGAGTAGAGTATGCGCGATACGTGTTCACCGAGGTGAGCGCGTAAAGTAAAGTATGTGATCCTTAACAACCCCTGACTAAACAAGTGCTGAGTCCAAACTATAGTACTATCGTTGCTAAGGGCGGTAGGGCAAGTCATCACTGTGTAACATAGCAACAAGTATTCAACTAATCATGTATATCAGCGAGTGCGGTTAGCGTTTAATAAAAGTTTAAGTGTTGTGTGTTTTGATAGAGAACGTATGTAATACCCAAAAGTGCGTTTACAGTGCGTGTCTAGCAAGTAAACACGGTCCGGAATGGATTGAAGGGAGCGCCGGATCAACCTAAGTACGGGAACAGAAGCGTAAGTCCTCCAAAGTGCTGAAACGGTCGAAATCGGAGTGTCAGGTGGGAAACAGAGGCTTCGTACGAAGCAACTGTCTTCGTACGAAGGCGTGCCTTCATACGATGGGAGGCCTCGCACAAGTGATGCTTCCGTTGTCCAAAATCGAGTGTGCTTCGCGTCTTTCTTCGGGAAATCGAGTGTTCATCCCTCCAACCTTAAGCTACTGATTAAACTTAGAGTCGGGAAGGTCTTTGTTTGAGTCACGGATGAGAACTTGGGCTGGGTTGTACGAAGTCAGTGCCTTCGTACGAAGCCGGGGCTTCGCACAGAACAGCCTAGCTCGCAAACGTGGCTGTTTTTGCGTTCGGAGTTGTGTTTTCTCCTGAATCGGATGTATTTTCGAGCCCTTTTCATGACGGTTTTGACACCACCTCGTCCCACTATCCAGTGAATGAAATATGTGTTGGTTTGGTCTGTTTTTGTGTAATAATCGAGTTTAAAAGGGTTTTTACTTGGAATAAACACTTGATGAGTGCAAGATCTTCAAATCTACAACTTGGGAAGCCAAGGCTAGTCCCAAATCACTCGTTCAGTTGTAGATCTGTAGCAAAATAAGAAGATTTGATGAAAAAGATGAAGGTTTTTGTAAAATGAATGAAGGTTTTCATGAAAATAAAGAAGTTGAGATGAAAAGATGAAGTTTATGTGAAAATAGAGGAGTTTTGATGAAATCGGAGATAAATTCGTGTAAAATCATAGTGGAAAACGTTGTGTAACATGTAAAATTAGTAAACCTTGGAAAACATATTGACAGCAATTCGGGAGCGTTTTGGAGAGAATGGTAGCAAGTTAGAATGAAAAAAAGGAGGCTTGGGTATTTATAAGAGAGGAGCATGCATGCTGGTTGTCTTATGCGAAGGCCCTGCCTTCGTACGAAGTCGGGTGTCTTCGTACAAGGGGACCAGTTTGGTGTGGAAAGCTTTCGTTTCGCTTGTAGGATGCTCGTTAGGTGTGTTTTGTTGCGTTAGTTAGTACGAGTATGTTAAGTATTTTAGTGAGATATTAAGTGTTGCATTGTGTCGTGTTTCGGTGCGATAAATCGAGTTGCGAGAGCGAGTGTTTGAGCGTTTTAAGCGAATAAACAATACATACAACACATCTAACATATAATCACACAAATAACACAAATAATATAAATAAATCTGTGCTTCAAGTTTGCGTTGAGTTTACATTGCGATAAGCGTTTAAGTGCGATAACTGCGATAGTTAAGCGATATGAAATGCGTTTTAAAATGTAGTAACCCTTGGCATTAATCGAATCTCATAGTACAAGTGTTTACGAGTGAAATAACGTTAAAATAGGAACAACCAAAAGTTCGGGTTGTTACAACCTTTCATTAAAAAAGGTCTGCGCGACCTCTTATTGGTGCAGACATGGATCAAGGTCTTCTTAACTCTTTTCCATTCTTTTTCCTCAGATGCAACAAACACACTGAAACCCTAGTTCCTTCTCCATCTCCTCCTTCTCCATTTCCTCCAACTCAGCCGCCACCCCTCCTCCTCTCCGCCAGCCACCGTCCTCCTCTTCCTACGCCGTCGGTCATCCTCCTCGTTCCTGCTCCACGTTATTGCTAACAGGTATGTTTAAGATTTGTTTTTTTTTTAGTGTTAGGAATAATTTGTGCTAATTAGGTTTATGTTTAAATTCTGAATTTTGATTATGTGAATAACTAGATTGGTGTTTAAATTCTGAATTTTGATTATGTTAACAAGTTGATTATAGGTGTTTAAATTCTGAATTTTGATTATGTTAATAAGTTGATTATAGTTTTTTGTTTGTTTGCTTATTGGAATATAGATGTTCATCTTGATAAATTATTTGATTATAGTTTTTTGTTTGTTGATAATGTGTCATCGCATAATAGGCAAGTGTACGTTGATGCTGACGAAGACGAGGTTGAAGCACATGATACAGCATCGCATCGGGAATATATAACTCAGTTACGAGATGAGATTGCTGAGCAGTTAATGCAAAGCATGGAATAAATGATTTAAAAAAATGCTATTGTCTTTTTATGAATATTATTTTAGTATTGTATAATTATTATTTATGTTTGAATGTTGAAAAACTCTTTTAAGTTAAATAAAATCAGTTTATTTATATTTTAGTTTATTTCAACAGCTTGCAAAAGTTAAAAAACAAACAGTCTTATTCTTGCAAACTACAGAGGTTTGGTCAACCTCTTCAGCTACAGATGTGGTCCGCAGACTACAGATGTTTTACTTCTGAAAAAACAAACAACACCTTTCTAAATGGTTCTTACAGTTTGTATACGAAATGTGGTTTGCATTTGATCCTACTCCTCACATACTATAATGAAATCCAATAATCACGTCATGGGTATTTAAAATCACGTAGTCATGTGTTGGGTATCCAAAATTACGTAACCACTTAATGAGTATTCAAAATGATGTAAAAAAATTAAGAAAACTATAACAATAGGTTGCTAGAATTTAAGAGAATAAAATGTCCGTTAATATGATGTAATTTAAAAAAAAATTAACTTATGAAAAAATTATAGACGTTTGTAAATCAAAGAGGAAATTAGTTAAAGTG
>JARYGA010033324.1:0-18910 GCA_030545235.1 Helianthus tuberosus | reverse complement strand
ACCCATGACTTGGAATTGGGTGCCGTTGTATTCGCACTCAAATTATGGAGGCATTACCTATATGGAACCAAGTGTATAATATATTCAGATCATAAAAGCCTCCAACACTTGTTTAACCAGAAAGATCTCAATATGAGGCAACGTCGTTGGATGGAAACATTGAATGATTATGATTGTGAAATTCGCTACCATCCTGGCAAAGCGAATGTTGTCGTTGACGCATTAAGCAGGAAAGAAAGGGTCAAACCTATCAGGATCAATGCTAAAAGCATTGAATTAAAGAACAGTTTAAAAGAGAAGTTGTTGTCAGCACAACAAGAAGCAGTAATGGAAGAAAACTTTCCAGCAGAAAGATTAGGTGCAACTATTGATCAGTTGTCACCTGGGAATGATGGAATCCTTAGATTGGATGGTCGAATCTGGGTTCCAATCCATGGAGGACTTAGAGATGTAATCCTCCAAGAAGCTCATAATTCTAAATATTCGGTTCATCCGGGCAGCGATAAAATGTACCAAGATCTGAAGGCAAATTACTGGTGGATGGGTTTGAAGAAATCCATAGCCACATATGTGGCAAAATGTCTGACGTGCGCACAGGTTAAAGCCGAGCATCAAAAGCCGTCAGGTTTGCTGCAACAGCCTGAACTTCCCACTTGGAAGTGGGAATGGTAACTATGGATTTCATGACCAAGTTACCAAGGACAAAACATGGGAATGATACGATATGGGTTATAGTTGACAGACTGACAAAGTCAACTCATTTCATACCCATCAAGGAGACACATAGCTCTGATAAACTAGCCCAACTGTATGTGGATGAGATTGTATCTCTCCACGGAGTGCCAGTATCTATTATATTGGATAGGGATACTAGATATACTTATCACTTTTGGAAAAGCTTCCAACAATCTCTAGGCACTTGTTTGAATTTCAGTGCTGCTTATCATCCTTAGACGGATAGGCAAAGTGAGCGTACGATTCAAACACTGGAAGATATGCTCCGGGTTGTGTTATTGACTTGGGTGGAAGTTTGGATGACCATCTTCCTTTGATTGAATTTTCATACAACAACAGTTATCATTCGAGCATCCAAGTCGCGCCTTTTGAGGCCTTATATGGAAGGAAGTGCAGAACGCCTATTTGTTGGGCAAAAGTTGGAGAAACCCAACTATCAGGACCTGAAATAGTCCTTGAGACGACAGATAAGATTGTTCAGATCCGTGATCGTCTAAAAGCTGCCAGGGATAGGCAGAAGAGCTACACAGATAAGAGGTGCAAACCTCTGAAATTTGAGGTAGGTGATAAAGTATTACTTAAAGTGTCACCCTAGAAAGGAGTGATGAGATTTGGTAAAAAGGGCAAGCTGAGCCCAAGATATATTGGACCCTTCGAGATTATCGAATGTGTCGGGACCGTGGCCTATAAGCTGAATCTACTTGAAGAGCTTAGCGAAATTCACAATGTGTTCCACATCTGCAATTTAAAAAAATGTCTAGCTGATGAGTCGCTAGCAATGTCTCATAAAGACATGCGGATTGACGAAAGTCTGAAGTTTATTGAAAAACCTTTATCAATCGAGGATCGACAGGTTAAAAAGCTTCGAAGAAAGAATGTGCCAATCGTAAAAGTGAAATGGGATGCCCGTAGAGGTCCAGAATATACGTTGGAAGTTGAATCCACGATGCGACAGAAGTACCCTTATTTATTTCAGTAAATCTCGAGGTCGAGATTTCTTTTAAGGGGTGAGGATGTAACACCCTCGCAAAAACATGACCAATGAAGTAATGACACGTGTCGTAAATCTTAATCGAATAATAAAAGTTCTTTAAAACGAATACAAAAGTCATCATGCAAATCCTTGCCTCTGAATGGCTATTTATCAGAATCTGGACCTTGTTATAATAAATGCATATCCCTAAAACGACTAATCATGAATGACAAAAGTTGCATGGTCAAATGTAAAAGTTTTCAAAATTTTGTCTTCTGGTCAAAGCTTACGGACTGTAAAGGGTCCAGTTTATGGTCCATAAGGACTGTAACTGGGCGATACAAATTCAAAAGCGGTTACGGACCGTAAAGGCTCAGGCTTACGGTCCGTAAAGACTGTATCTGGGCAGTAAAATGGATAGCTGCAGGTTGTCGCCTTCTACACCCCTTTTCTCGAAACCAGCTGCATGTTGATGGTATTGTCATGCCCTTAGATCATCTGGGGACACTTGGATTGATCCTAATTCACCATCTTCTTCTATAAATAGGCTCCTCATTCTTCATTTGAGACTTACACTTTCAAAAAACTGAGTTTTTACTCTCTTGCTGCATTCCCTGGAGCTTCCTAGTTCTAAAGGAGCCTCCTCTAAGTTCAAACTTCGTGCTAGGACCTTGTGTAAGTGTTCCTAGCTTCTCTTGTTCGGTTTTTAGATCAAAAGTCAAAGTTGTCGTAAATACGCTTTGACCTTTAGTTTAAACTTTATCGGTCCAGCCATTATTCGAAACGAAAGTGGCTACGTGATTGTAATTGGCTAGGTGATAATCCCTCAAAAGGGCACCTCCTAATTACCATGTTTACTTAGTTAATTGTCGGGTCAACTTAATTAACATAAAAAGTCAAACGGGTCAGTTTTTAAATAAAATCAAATCTGATAATGTAGAGATTATAAAATATGTTTTATCACTTTAATAACTTGGTAAATATTATTAGAACATGTCTAGGCATGTTCAACCCGACAATTCTGAGTTTAGGCTCGGTTCGCAACCAAAAGTCGCAAAAGTTGACTTTTGCTTTGACTTTCAGTTCTGACCCGAATTAGCTTAGTGTCTTTATCCCTTAAGGTTCCTTGTGACCATATTATGTGTTAATATAACCCTCTGAGGTTATACTACCTGGTCCCTTAGTAATCTGAGTTTATTGCTTGTTTCCGTTATTATGCTTAAAAGTTTAACCAATATGCCCTTATGTTCTAAAAACGACATTTTTGAATATGTAAGCATGCAAACAACTTAGTTACTGATATATAAACATGTCTAAGTTATTTTGGCATAGTTTTTTGGTCTCAAAATAATGTTATGCAAGATATCGTAAAACTTAACTTTTTATAATTAAAATACTATTTTGTGCATAAATCATGTTTAAACCTAAATTTTGGCACCAAACTCATTACCTACTGTTATGATATAATTTTGAGGGATTTTTGGAATGTTGGGTCAGATTATATACTGACCATAACTTAGAGTTCTTATATAATTTCGATAATTGACGATAATGCCCCTTTTTGTTAATAAAATGAGATTTACATATGATCATCATGCCAAACCTTTTCCTACTGATTTTATATGAAAATAAAATATTTTAAACATTCAAGGCTGATCAAAATCTCAGAATTTCATAAACAACGCAAATATCGTCAATTGCCGACTTTTACGCTAATTAGGTGCATAGTATGGTTTAAAACCATATTTAGCACCTAAGACTTGTTACCTACTGAATTTATAAATAAATTTTAATACTTTTACAGTAGGTATAAGTCAGGAACTCAGACTTCCAATTTTATCCGTAAAAACATATGTGAAATGACCAAAATACCCCTACGGTGCATAGTTTGGCCGTAAATGGTAAACCCACAATATGTATGATATCCTACTGTTATAACATTATAAAATAAATATTTTTTACAGAATGTTTTAGACCAGAACATCAGTTTATGTTTAAACCTCTTTTATAAACCTTAAAATGACCAAAATGCCCTTACGGGACTTAATTCGGTTTAAAAATCTTTTTGGGCATAATTGTTGATATCCTACTGATGTCACAACATATTTAAAGCATAATAACTTATGGAACTTGTACATGACTCATCCGGCTACCCGTTATGCATATACGCGTTCGGTACGGTTTATGTAACTAGTTTGCATAAATTGGCCGAAACGGGTCAAACCTTATCATTTTAACTTCAAAATCCAGAATTTGTTTAGTTTACACATTTAATACAAGTCTCCATACTTGTCGGGTCTAAATCACATTCCAATCCGGTCATCGCTAAATCTCGCATTTCGTACCGTAAACCTTTCTTTAAACTAACCAGTTTAAGTTTGTAACTTAAATAGAACCCGTTAGTAATCTAATAGGTTAATAAAACCTTCGTTCCAGATTAGGAGTCCCAGTAGAAGCTACTTGCACTTGTTTGAGTAGATTATACGGCTGAGTATACAAAACTTGCATTTTAAGCTCAGGTAAATACTTTTAACTTATTTTCCCTTATACGGGCTTGGGATACAGTAAAATATTACCGCTTGGTCGGGTGTAAACACATTTAATTGAATAAAGTTAAATGGCACAATCTCGTTTTAATCAGTGTTGCTTGATAACAATAAACATTGGGGGTTAACGACCGTGTCTTAGATATCCTCGGCTCATTTAAAATCGTAAATGGCCACGACTTAAGCACGGGGTGTAGGCATACACCTGACAGTTGCGTATGTAAAAGATATACTCACTTGTTGGGGTAACCCGCCGTGAGATTATATTAGTGGTGTGTAGATTAATCTTGTTCGGCTTTTATCCTGACCCTAAATGTATGACAAACATGTGAATCTCATACAAGATTATCGTTATATAATTGTCCTAAGTTATAAAAGAATATTTGTGCCTCGTGCATTTAAATCAATTTTCATAAATGTTTTTAAAAGAGTCGGTTAATTGTATTTACCAGTGTAAACTGACGTATTTTTCAAAAAGACTAAGTGACAGGTACCTTTCGTAATTGGCTGGGAGCTCTGGATGTTAGTTAAAAAATCTTGCAAGTTCTTAATGCTTAAAGTCTGTTGAACAAGCTTTTGTATTATAATTTAGATCCGCCTGTGGATCCTATCTTACAACCGTCTGTATAATATTTTATTCGTACTTTACATTTCGGTTTGTAATAGTATTTTCTACCAAGACTTCCGTTGTACAATAAACTGTGTATATTTGACTATGATGATATCAACTACGTCACGATACTCCCCGCCGGGCCCACCGGTAATATGTGGAAATATAGGGGTGTGACAGATAATGATAATGATAATGATAATGATAATGATAATTGTTTTTTGAATTTGTAAAAGGTTTCAAAATCTGACATCTACCTTTTATTAACAGAGATGGTTTAGTTGTGAAAAGGGCTACCCGGTAACTGTTATGAGGTATGCTCTAATGTGTGACACTCGTCCAGGCGGCTACTGTATTCAGATGTGACACACGGCAAAATACCGGTAATGAATGGTGGGGGCAGTGGAAGTTTGAAAACACCCCTTCATACCACAACACCCCACCACAGCCACCATTAGAGGAGCCGCACTTTGAAGCAGTGACACCACCACCACTACCAGCTGAGGAACCACCTCAGCCACCTCCCGAACCACCAAGAGGAAGGAGAAACGCACGCATGTCCGTGCTAGGGGGACCAAGATTTAGTTCCCCTCAAGCTTCTAGCAACTACCCTCCGATTCCAGAAGATCCACAAATGGGTGTACCTTCACATACTGTACCAGAAATCGATGTTACACCGTCCACCTTTGCACCACCGCCACCTCCAATGGGTTTTGAAAACCCAATTCCTACCTACCCAGAAATGACTGGGTATAACCCGTTCGAGCCACAAGCTCCTACTGGTTACAATTACCAACCACCTGCTTATGACCCATACGTCAAAGCAGTCAACTATAACGCCCTCTATCCCTCCACGTTCCCGCCTGCATACCCAACTAGGTATCCTATCCAAGGGTATCAATACCCTCCATTTCAGCCACAAGCACAACCTCAACCTCAACCTCCACCCCAACAACAACAAGAAATCTTGCAAAGGGTGGAAGAAGTTGAACGTAGGTTAGAAGAACGTGATAGAAAAACCCATAAGTTCCTTAAGGGTCTTGCAAAATTTATCAACGGAAAGAAGAAAGATAATTGAAGACCTTTACTTTATTTTGTATTTGTTATTTAAATTAAGTCCCTGCGTGGACATTTCTTTTTAGTATCAGTCCCTACGAGGACTTGTTTTCCTTTTAGTCCCTGCGTGGACAATTTACGTTATTTCAAAGACCCGTTTAGGGCAGTTTTGTAATCCTTAGTACTATTAATGAGATTTATCTTTTCTTTTGAAATTAATATATATGTAATTTTCATTACATCAGCATGCAAACAATAATTTCAATTCCAATTGATCTGCTTAGAAATTTCAAAAGATGTTCTTAAAGGTATAACCTAGCCAAAAATATCAATGGCTATGATGTTAACATCCAAAAACATGATTAACACTCTTGGCAGTGTGGCTTGAGAAACCACACCAGCCTTCAAAGTACTTGGATTCTTCCAATCCCTTACATAGCCTAAATGATCAATGTGAATCATGGCTAAAAACATCGAATATGATGTCTATACTATAACATCCATTAGAGATGTTTTTTGTTCTGCCTACGGGCCAATTTATATTATTTTTCATGACAAATATAGTTAGAGCCTATAACTCTTTGTCAAACAGGCGATGAACTATGTTCAACCCTTAAAACCTTCGATCTAAAAAGATCATAATTATATTTCAAAATTGTCCAGGTAACAAGGCCTTTTTTTCTATCTAAATGTCCTTCGAGACGAGCCTTTGTGCTATATAAAAATGTCTTTACGACATTGACAGCTGTGACATGTGTCCCCTGTCTGATATACATATATATATAAAGGATTATATCCTGTTTAATTGCCTTTGATGGTTCATTTGTAACCTTGGCTAATTATAATCAAATAATTTCAAACATACTTCCCTCATAAATATTATTGGCCTATATGGTTATTTATACCATGGCTATTCAACCATCAAATACGATGATTCGCTATGCGATAACTGAACAAATTATTACTTGATTTATAGCATTCAAATCTACACAATGGCTGGCTCAGATGAAGCTCACAGTCACCCAGTTAATGGGAATAATAATACAAAATCAAATACGATGATTCTCTATACCTTTTCTTCATCACCACCCAACTGCTACCATCTGACCAAATTCACCACCTAACCACCACAATCACATCTAACCTAACTATCCTATTATTCATTTTCCCTAAATTCACTTTTTTTGAAAACCCAGTTTATGAATCCTCATCCTAACCTCTTAAACCTCTTAATTTTCATCTCAAACCCCAAATTCACTCTTCTTCAAAAACCCAGATCATGAATTCTCCTCATCCTAACCCCTTAAACCTTCAAAAAATAACGGACCTCTGCTTTGACTTCACTTCTGAGCTGACCTCCAAAAATCTCACTTAACTTTAACGGAATAATACTCTGCGTTCTGCGAACGAACTCGTTTGAAGAAGAAGGTGAGAGTTTGACTAACGGTTTCGATGAAAATGAACAGATTCGAGCCGGTGATGAAACTTAAAAAACACAGGAAAATAAACAGAAGACATATCAGAGAAAAGATAAAACAAGTCTGTTGCAATATATGTATCGTGCTTCTTCTCCAGCGCATCATAGAATTAAAGAGTCTCCACTTAGCTCCGATGCTATATTCAAGCAAGTTGTGCTTTGCTTTAATATTATTAAGTAACTTTGTTTGTTGATGGTGGTGGTAGGTGTTAGAGAGAGGGGGAAGGGTGAGAGAGAGAGATGGGTGACAGAGAGTTCCGAAAAGGGGATATGTTTAAGAAAAATTAATCCCTTTTTATTTACTGTATTAGAATGAGAAATGACAATATTACCCTTATGTGCAAGGCACATGTCACATTTCACTGAAAATTTTGACCAGGTTAGGGTCAAAGGACGTATTGTGTAATGGGTTTTCCAAATAAAGGACTATGACTATAATTATTAAAGTTAATGGCTATCCATTGCAACCCGCTACAAACATAAACGACGAAAAGTGTACTTAACCCTTTTTTTTGAAGTTCCAAATAATTGCAGATTGAACCCTGAACATTATACCTTTCATTAAATGACAATCTAGCCCTTGAATGTTACATAAGTTGTTAACTTGATTAACTTAGTTAGTATGTTTCTTTTAAGGCTAACTAATAAACTAACCTAGTTAGCTAACTTTATACAATTAATACTAACTGAGTTAACTGGGTTCACTAACCTAGTTAGATAACTTTTTTTATTTTATAGTTTCCATTAATTACAAAACAACCCCTTAACTTGTAACTTTTTAGAACTAATAAATTTAACTCTGTTAAGGCTTCCCTTATATAAATCTAACTGAATTAACTGAAACCCTTACACATTTAACGTTTTTAGCCCAGTTATAATCAAACGTGATACGTGACGTTAATTAAATAATAAAATATATTAAAGTCCTTATTTTTATATAAGTTAAAAAAAGAGGGTCCAATTTTACAAATCCGGGTCGGGTTTTGAAGATCTAATTTTGACAAATGTTACAAACGGGCTGTATCTTCGACAACATTCCGAAACTCGAAAGTGTCAATGTTTCAAAGTCATCATGTTTTGCTAAGTTAAGAATGTCTATTATGAACTAACTTTATAATTTAGCGACATAAAAAAGTTGCCAAAAATATTATATATATATATATATATATATATATATATATATATATATAGGTAGAGGATCCTGTAAAAAGTGCTCAAAGTGTGAGAAGTGTATTATAACACTATATAGAATATTATATAACACCATATAAACACCGTATAACAATATGTAACACCATATAACACTTTGTAACACTATATATCATTATATAACAAATATAACACTATAGGTTGTCTGATAGCATGTCTATGATAGATGTATAGTGTTATATTTGTTATATAATGATATATAGTGTTACATAGTGTTATATGGTATTATATGGTGTTACATATTGTTATACGGTGTTTATATGGTGTTATATAGTATTATATATAGTGTTATAATACACTTCTCACACTTCTCACACTTTGGGCCCTTTTTACACTATCCTTACCCTATATATATATAATCACGCTAAAATGAGAACCACCTCGAGTTGTAAGAACCGTGAGAACTACACCGTACGGGGTGAGGTGGACCAAATTTTGTTTTTCACAAACGTAGATGTGTGTATTATAAACACATTTGTAAAAAAAATTCAAAAACAAAAAAGTTTTTGAGCACCACAAGTGTGTGTTTACGGGTACCGTAAATTTTTCGGTATGATTTACGGTACCCGTAAACACAAACTTGTGGTGCTCAAAACTACACACACGACATTTTTTGTTTTGAATTTTTTTTTACAAATGTGTTTATAATACACGCATCTACGTTTATGAAAAAAAAATTGGTCCACCTCGCCCCGTACGGTGTAGTTCTCATGGTTCTTACAACTCAAGGTGGTTCTCATTTTAGCGGTCCCCTATATATATATATATATATAGAGAGAGAGAGAGAAACGGGATCAGGAGAAAACGACCAAAAGTGTGAGAACGGTGAGAACGCATCCTGGCCCAACACGTGGCGCGGGACATGATCAGGGTCCGAAGGGTTTTTTGTCTTTTTAGTATTCTTCTCCTTTCCCGATTTTCGCGTTTGACATGCTGCTTCATTTTTGGCGTGCAAGATAATTTTGGCGTTATCTAGAATCATTAATTACTTGGCGTTTTACTATTTTTCTCAGATTTCTTCCCGTTGAATTAATTCTTTTTGTGTCACATAGTTAATTTTTTTGGCGTTATGGCTTTTTCCATGTCATTTTTTTGGCGTTCTGGGTCATTTTGTTAATAATTGATTACCATAGATTAATATTTTATAAAATTACAATAATACGAAATCAAAATAAACTAATAGTCTTCCATGGATGGGATTACATCAGAGATGTACCCATCGCTTTGTTCATCACTTTCTTCAGATTCATCATCATCAAATTTTATATTGGCGTATAACGCCATTAGCTCGTCTCTTCTTTGCGGCAACCTATTCTTGAATATCACTGCATCCTTGGATTTTGGATCGTTCAAAGGTGTTAAATCACAGAGTTGTTCAATGATAGATAGCAACCCTGTCTTCAACATTTTCTCCATTGCAATGAATATTGCACCACGTTTTTATAAGTCACTTCAAGCGTTCCTTCTTCCTCATACATCACCCAACTGCTAAGTGTTGGTAGAGGAGTATCGTTGAAGGGGTAAGGTCCCAAAAACCTCATATCAAGCACTTGGGACCATACCACAACCTTATCTCTTAGCCCTCTTTTGGCCTTGCGCGGCCACGCAACTGGTCCTACAGAGAGAGCTTAGGAGAAAGAATGCAGACAACACTTGCGCGCTAAAAGGAAAAACATGAACCCTCGAGCCTTTCCCCATAACAAACAAGGATGTAAATCCTAGTTTAATACTTCCGCCTAAATAATACCCAGACTTGGATATTATTACACTGATAACACACGATAAGGAGTCACACCGGATTATGGCAATAACCTTCTAGAAGACTCGATCGTGCACCACCAGACGGTTATAACCGTCTGAGACACGTGTCATCATCCCAGGCTACCCTGAAATCACGATGATGGCATGGAATTGGAGAAAAACTTCCACTTTCCCACTTTCCACGTGGCAACACCCCAGCTGTCGATCAAGATCACGATCCGTGTGATCTAACAATCCGATCAAGAGAACTAACGGAAGGAAAATAACCGCTTAAGGTGTTAGCATCTTCCGTTAATATTTCAACAACGAGTTTTCCCGCCCAAACTCCCGGCTATAAATATGAGAGTAATTCAGGTATGAACTTCAAGTTATGCTCACTTCACCAATACTTCTTCTTCTTCATAAACGCAAACTTTACGCCGGAGTCGGGTTACGGAGAGAACCTCCCTTCTCCTCGTAACGAGGCTAACGGTGTTCTGTTTTGCAGTGTTCACCGGAGAAGAAGACCTGTCCCTTCGAATCAAACGAGAGAGAACCACCCTTTTATGCAGAACCTAACCCCCTGGATAATTTGATTCCGGTCATTTATCAAGTGTTTCTTCAATTGTCAATATCATCATCATCTTCTGCCGGAAATTTTCTCTTCAGTCTTTTTATTAGAGTTCGGGTTCTTTCACAATCGTTGGCCATTGGAACCCCAAGGGCCAGGATATCCCTCTGAACCCCTTCATTCATACTAAGCATGACTTTGATTGTCCTTACCTTCACCCTTCTCCTATTAGAGAACTTTATGATGAATCGTTTCTCTTTCCTTTCAAACCACCATGCAATAACCTTAGCCATTTTTAAAGTTTTTTGCGTTTTAGACAATATGTGGCGTTTCTAGTCAATGTTTTTGGCGTGTTTGAGCTTGTGTTCTCATGGTCTTCTTTTATATTGACTTTTGTTTCCCGTGCATGACAAGTAATTATGGCATTTTGAAAAAGATAAATAAATTCAATTCCCCAAGTATTTGGCTTTCAATATAATAAATGTTAGTAATTATGTTTTCCGTCGTTTCATTTTACTGTTTTTGTAGTTACCGTGTTTTGTTTTCAGACTCAACTGTTTTTATGGTGTAACACGTCTAATCTTGACGACTGTAATTATGGCGTTTTGTTTTCCAATGGCGTTTAGATAACGATGAGACATTTTTGTTTTATTTTCTTTGCACATTGTTTTAAGTTTTTTTTTATAATAGTACTTGTTCAAAGTAATTTTATTATAGTTTGGTAGTTTTTTGGGGGCGTTTTTATGGCATGATGACGTTTTACAAGCATTTGCTCGTTTTGGCGTTTTATTATATTTTTCATTATAGTATTAATGTACTTTTGTTGTTTATTAGCTGAAATTACAAAACAAACAACAGATAAAGAAAATTAAAAAAAAACAAATAGAAGCAATTTATGATCTAAATCTTCAGTGTCATCAGTCTCTTTTTTCTTTTGAAACTACAAGAACTGTCACAAGAAATGGCGTTTTGAGTTTGGCGTGGTTTATTTTCTTTGTTCATGTGTTGAAGTGTCTTTGTGGATGTTGGAGACATAGATCGACCCTGTGTGGGTGGATGCTATCTGCCCGCCGTCTTCATTATAATCATCGAGGCCAAAGTAGCATTTACATTGGGATAGGTCTCTTCTAATCATCCAAACTTTCTTCAAGAACAAAGATGACAGAATGACATATGGGTGTCATCAGTCCCTCTTTTTTGAATTTTTTCCATCTCATGCAGCAAAATCTTACTACACTCACGTAACAAATCATTCAGCGAAACTTCATGCAGAACATTACTGAGTATCAAAGAAAAGATGTTTGTCATCGTTGTATTTTTTGGCGTTTTACATTGAGTTGTATTTTTTTAGGAACCACTGTGTTTTTTGTGTGTCATAAACAGAAGGTGGTGAGACGTTTCTATTTATAGGATTTTTTTTGACGCGTAGTTTGGGCGGGATATTATTTTTATAACAAAAAATGTAATTAACATTTATCCGGATGTAAGGTTTGGCGTTATATATTATGACGTTTCACATTTTGTGGCGTTTTTGTAGCCCGAGAGCTTAAATAAAAACACAGAAAAAAGTACGCAGTGATAAAATTGGCGTTTTGTATTTGTTTGGCGTTTTATATTTCAACGGCGTTTTATGTGAAAAATGATGTTTTACCTTTTTTACCCTTAATGAAGCGCGTCCACGTAATAAAATTGATGTTATTTACGAAAACGTCACCGCGCCAATCTAGTCCATAGATTGTTTTGATCGGACGATCTATAAGCGTTCTCACTGTTCACACACTTTCTACCGTTTTGTCTAAATCCTGACCCTATATATATATATGTATAGGGAGAGGATCATGAGAACACTACATCTAAATGAGAAAACTAGAAAACTAACTAAAAAAGCCTAAAAAAAAGTGTTAGCACATGTCTATTATATCCGTGTTAGTGCACATGTGCAATACAACAAAAAAAAAATTTAATTTTTTTCCATACATAAAAAATAGCGAATTGTAAAAAAAAAAATTGGTATGTTTTTTAGGCTGTTTTAGTTAGGTTTTTGGTTTTCTCATTTAAACTAGTTTTATCATGATCCATCCTCTATATATATATATAGATGAAAGGGATCCTAAGAGAAGTCTACCCTATTTGAGAAACTTGAGAAGGATTCTGGACCATACATTTTCCCTAATCTTTTCGTAATATACACATATGTATAGTTTACAATTGACTATATACATATGTGTATAATCCAATATACATATATGTATATAGTCAGTTTTAAACTACACATATGGATTAGGATAAACTACAAAGGATCCTAATTGTAAGAATGTTACAAAAGCTCCTAAAAAACCCACAACACAAAAAAAAGAAAAAAACTTAAACATCCACCACCACCAAAACCTAAACCCCCACCCCCACCCCCATCACCCACCCCCCCCCCCAAAAAAAAATCCGAGGGGGTGGGGGTTTGGGTTTTTGGGTGGTGGTGGTGGTGTTAGGATCGGAGGCTCTCATGATTGTGTTTGTTTGTAATAAATGAACAATCAATAAATATGAATTGATGTAAAGTGCAGCGGAAAATGAGTACAAACTTTGTAAACACAATCAAAAGGGAAAATAGTTTTGATAAACATTTACTTCTCATTAAGTTGAAAGATTACAAATCAAAGCAACAACAACAACAACAATCATACCCAGTAAATCCCACAAATAGCAGAACTATTAGTAGGGTCTGGGGGAGGTGGGATGTAGGCAAACCTTTCCTCTATTCAAGAATAGAGAGGCTGCTTCCTGAGAGACCCCCGGCTCCAAAACAACCAACAGACAGATAGATGAAAAACGGGCAAGTAAATCGCGTAGCAGTAGGCAGAGAAATCATCAGTAAGCAACATTTATGCATATATACAAGAAAATCATCATATGTTGGTCTACCTAAAGTGTAAAAGAAATCTAACCCCCCTCTCCCAAGGAAAAGGTAGTGCACATCTATACCCTCACCTACAAGTCCTTAACCTTAATCCTACGTCTCCACGCACTCCTATCATGAACCATGTCCTCAGAGAGGTGCAATTCTACCAAATCTTGCCTAAGTCTTTCATCCCAGGTCAACTTGGGTCTGCCTCTACTCCTCCTTCCTTCCACTATCATGGTTTCCACTGCTCTAACTGGTTCTGTCAACTGCCTCCTTCTCACATGCCCAAACCATCTCAGCCTCCCCTCTTTTAACTTGTCTGATATACTAGCTACTCCTAACCAATCCCTAAAAACCTCACTTCTTATTCGGTCTAACATCGTGTGGCCACACATCCACCTAAGCATCCTCATCTCCGCTACCTCCATCTTGCGCGCTTGTGTCTTCTTGATGGCCCAACAATCTGTCCCGTATAACATAGTCGGTCTAACTGCTACCCTATAGAATTTTCCCTTTAATTTTGTTGAGAACCTCCTGTCACACAAAATCCCAGTGGTTGCTCTCCACCTACACCAGCCAACCTGGATGCGGTGAGATACGTCACTATCTATCTCCCCGTCCCTTTGCACAAACGATCCTAAGTACTTGAACTTAGTCGTTTGTGGGACCACTTGACCCTTAATGGTAACCTGAGTGTCCTCGTTGTCACCTGCACTGCTGAAATTACAATAAAGGTATTCGGTCTTAGACAGACTAATCCTTAAACCATTGCCTTCTAAGGCTGCTCTCCATTCCTCTAGCCAGGCATTTAGGGTTTGTCTAGTTTCAGCAACTAACACTATATCATCCGCAAAAAGCATGCACCACGGAACTGTCTCTTGAATAGACTTGGACAGCTCATCCAAAACAACCTCAAAAAGAAACGGACTCAACGCGGACCCCTGGTGGAGTCCTACTTCCACGGGAAAGCAAAAGATTATAATGCAATTACAAACTAAACTCCCCCTCAGCCTGATGCTCCAAGGTTTGTTGCACAAGATGAAAGGATTGAATTGAGGAGAAGAACTCACTCAAAACGATCAAATGTAACAGTACAGAGTACTGCTCCATTTATAGACAAGCCAAACCACTGAGGCATCTCAGCTGACGTCACCATGAAAGCGACGTCTAACAGCCTAACAACCTGTAACAACTGTTCCTATACAAACACTGTTAATCTTAACCACTGATTCTGCATAAGACAAGTAATATACTAAACTACTGCTATCTTTTTCCATCAGTGCTTTCCTCAAAGTTGATCAGTCCTTGAGTGGGCAGTGCTTTGTCATCAGTAGATAGCTCCAGCAGTGTTTACTTTTTCAGGGCTTAGTCAGCAGTTTAAAGGGTAACAGCAGTTGTATACGGACAGTGGATAGAGAGCCATCAGTTGTTGTAATCACTTTCAAGGGGAAAGTCTTAGTGTAAACAGCTGCTTATTGTGAATCCACTGTTGTGAACCAGTTTTGGCTTTCATTATATGTTCCTCTGGTAGGGTTCAATCCCAACAATCTCCCCCTGGAACAGATAATACCAAAACACTTCATTATTTTGGATCTTTATTCCTCATCAGAAGTTCACTAGCTTGTTTTTTTTAATTCTTCTTCAAAATCTTTGGAACTTATGTCATCCTCATCCCTGCACAGTGTAAGTTCAAGGAGATCCTGCAAATCTTCAACACTTAGGCCAAGTGCTTCTTTCCTTGATATGTACTTCACTTCGCCATTGGATCTGACTAGAGTCAATACGTGGGTCTTTTGGTCAGACATCCACTTTAGTACTTTTAAACCCAATGGGTTTCTTGGGAGAGATTTATTCAGAGATGAGTTTGGAGATGTTGGCCTTGTGAAAAGTTGTAAACTTTCAGACATTTGTTTGAAGGCCATTTCGATGACATCATTTGCTGCAGCTATATCTTCTGCAGTTTCTCTTTCAATCTGCTCTTGCCTCTCAATGTATGTCATGTCTGTTGAAGTGTTTGGTGATGCAGGTTTGGTTAATACATTTTTAACAAGGTTTTGAAGTTTCACTGAGCTATCTTCTTTTAGATCCATTTTCTTGATGGCTTCTGTAAAGTCCTCAGCTTCCTTTTCTTTTGCTTCTTCACTGATCAGCAGTTTTTCTTTTTCTTGATTTTCCACAAAGATAGGGTTATCTGCTGATGTGAGCAATGTTTTAAGAGCATCAATCTGCTGTTCTAGCTTTTCGTAATCAGGCTTTTTAGAAGTGTCTGAGACAGTTATCCTTCTTTTCTTCAGCATTTCATAAGCCTCGTCGGTATACTGCTTTGTCCATTTTGCTATGGCTTCAGCAGTATCCACCTTAGCATCTATCAGTTCCTGCTATTGGACACTTGTCACTCTATAAATCCGTCTTACACTTCTTACAATTAGGAGCATTTGGAGAATAACTTGACCCCTATACATATATGTATATTACGAAAAACTTAGAGAAAATGTGTGGTTCAGAATGCTTCTCAAGTTTCTCAATTAGCCTATTGCTTCTTACATGATCCTAATATATATATATATATATAGGGGAAGGTTCAAATGAAAACCACTAGTTAACGCGAAAACTCGAAAACTAACTAAAAAAAGCCTAAAAAACACACAATTTTTTTTTTTTTTTTTTTTTTGCAAACCAAATTTCGCAGGTTTTTTTATATAAAAAAAAAATTTCAAAAAAAAATAAAAATAAAAAATTTTTGTGTAGTGCACATGTGTATGTGTACTACACATGTGTATTATTACACATGTGCACTACACAAATTTTTTTTTTTTTTTTTTTTTTGAAAAAAAGTTTTTTTTTATATATAAAAACCAGCGATTTTTATTAAAAAAATTGAAAAAAAAAATTTGTGTGTTTTTTAGGCTTTTTTTAGTTAGTTTTCGAGTTTTCGCGTTAAAAGTGGTTTTCATTTGAACCATCTCCTATATATATATATATTCTGATGGTATGTATAAAAAAATTACGACACAGGATTACACAAGCCAAAGTTAATCAAATTTCACGTAAAACATATGAATTTTGCATGTAACTAGCATTAAATTTGATAAAAAGAAAACATTCGTGGTGATGAGTTATTATATAATATAACCTTATGAAAATTACTAACCTTATGAACTTTTTTGGGTACAAAGGGGAACTAAGGTTGACACCAATCTAGCACCAAATTCACGATTTTGACTTTTGACTTTTGACTTCCAGCAAATGTTTTTTTGTCAAATACCGTCTTAAAAAAAGTCTAACAGGTCTAATATGACATCTTGCTCAAGCTCAAGATGAAAAATTTGTCAATCTAAAGCAGAAAAGAAATATTAGTAATTCATACAGGTGGCAATCGCAACTAATGTACTTATAAATGGGTCGACTCGGGGCCTGCTGGATCAAATCGATCAAAGAGGTCAAGCGGGTCAAAAGGGACAAAAAAATGTATTTTAATGCAAAGAAATCCCCTAAATAATATGATATAAAAACTGAGCTACTGTTGAAATAATGTTACTAGTGTAATCATATTGAACATACAAACTAGCATAGAACTACTAAATATTTGAAAAAATAACATCCCAGGTCAACCTGACACGTTACTCACAGGTCGCAATTTCAACCCACTTTTTACTAATAAATGGGCCGATTCAGGTTGACTTTATCTCTACGAAGTCAGATGGGTCCAACAAGTCACACATGTTAAAAGGCACTCAACCCGACCCATTCCCACTCTAACGCTGTGATCCGCCTTCCTGTCCCTACCCCACGCCATCAACAACGCTAGTGTGTAACGGTGTGCAGGACGGTGTTCGTCCGACGTGGCCCGGAACGACGCCCCAGCGCGCGATGGCAACACAGTCTTAGTAGGAGATTCACACAAACACTACATCATAATCAAGGTCACTTTAAGTCAAACCATTTCATTTAATGAATTCATCATATCCATAGTCACACGAAACGCCTTCGCGAGTGTCGAATCGATGTTTGAGATCATGAAAAACATATACTGGAATCTCAACAGCATCTTCACACTTTTTTAACGAACCGAATGTGTTAATTCTCGTCTTCTCGGTATCACAAAATCCTTTTTCACGCTTTTATTAACCACACCTTTTTCACACTTACACTATAAAGAATGCATGCTTACACAGCCTTCTAGCATACACAAAGTTCTTCAAGAAATTACAAAAAAAGCAGTTAGTAATGGCTTTTTGTAAGAGTGGGTCGAGACAAGAAAACAGTCTGGAATGCAGATTTTTGTAAGCGACAATGAATTTATAGAAAACACAGAGACGGCATCCATGCAAGAAACTTCTAAAGTTACTAGCTCATATACGCTACTCATGTTCACTCTTTTGGTGCTCCTGCGGGGAAGAAAGCAGAAATCAAACGTTGTCCCACTCTACTCCAATATCGCGAGAAATATGAACATACAAACTAGTATAGAAATACTAGATATTTGACAAAAAAAAAAAAAAAAAAAAAAAAACATTTTGGGTCAACCCGACCCATAAACCCATTTTCCTAACACATGGGTCGATTGAGGTTGTACTTTATATCTGAATAGTCAAATGGGTCAAACAAGTCTAGGGCTGTTCAAAAAGCTCGCGGCTCGGAGCTCGCTCGAAGCTCGCTCGAATTTAGCTCGGAAAAAGCTCGCTCGATTTGGCTCGGTTTAAAAGTGAGCCGAGCCGGCTCGGTTAGAAAGTGAGCTTAGCTCGGCTCGGCTCGTAACAAGCTCGGGCTCGGTTCGGTTTGTAGCTCGGCTCGGTTTAGCTCGAATTATTTTACTTATAATAAGTTATAATTTTATATACATTATAATATATTACAAAAAACTGATTATTATTTACATGTATATAGGTTTGTAATTTGATATTTATGGCATATTTGAAGATTGATTACCATACTAATGAACTAATATTGTATTTTATTGAAATTAAAACTTATTTTGCGTTGTTAAACTTGATTTTGTTTTGAATTGTATTAGGTTGAACTTATTTTGAATATATTCTTTTAAATTATTGAATAATATTTTAGGCTATTAAATTTTAAGAGGTATATTTTAGT
>JARYGA010033323.1:0-47161 GCA_030545235.1 Helianthus tuberosus | reverse complement strand
AGGCCAAGGCTTTAATGAGATTTCTCATTAATTACAATATTGCCACCTTGCCTTTTCTATCTAATATTACAATATGAACCCAAATTTAAACTGTTTCAGCTACGACTTGTATTGACAAAGGCGATAGACATTACTGCACCAACAGGTATCCTGGTACGCTTAAGAACCTTAACATCTCGCTCAGTAATCTCTACTAGTTTTTTGACGAATCGTAGCTGATCGCCGATGGTGAGCTCCTTGAGAGGAACTATGAGGGTCTCGTCTGACAGACACTTCTTCATATTTGACACGTGGAATAGGTTGTGATCTCCACTGAGTTCTTCGGGTAGGTTCAGTCTATAGGCCACTTTTCCAATTTTCTCAGTGATTTGACATATCGCGGGTTGAGTTTGCCTCATTTACCAAAACGAAACTACACCTTCCAAGGTGAGACTTTAAGTAGTACTCGATCCCCAACCTAGAACTCGAGTGGTTTCCTTCGCTTATCAGCGTAGCTTTTCTGACGGTCACGAGCTGCCGCCATTCGTTGTCGTATCTGAGCAATCTTCTCTGTTGTGTCTACGATGAGTTCTGGGACAGTGATTTGGCTGTCGCTAACCTCTGCCCAACAAAGAGGTGATCGGCACTTCCGTCCGTACAATGTCTCGAATGGAGCAGCCTGGATACTAGTGTGGTAACTGTTGTTATACGAAAACTCCACTTACGGGAGGTGTCTTTCCTAGCCGTTACCAAAATTGATTACACATGCTCGAAGCATGTCTTCAAGGGTTTGAATGGTGCGCGTTCAGGCTGCCCATCCGTCTGAGGATGATACGCCGTGCTCATGTCTAATCGAGAGCCAAAGGATTTGAGCATCACTTGCCACAACTCAGAGGTAAAACGCGTGTCACTATCAGATATTATGGAGGTTGGCACCCCGTGCCTTGAAACTACTTCCTTCAGGCATACGTATGCTAAAGTAGAAAACTTATCCGTTTCCTTAATAGCCAGAAAATGTGCAGACTTGGTCAGTCGATCCACGATCACCCAAATGGTATCATTTCCTCGTTGAGATCTAGGTAAGCCAGTAACGAAATCCATAGAAATTTGCTCCCATTTCCATGTCGGTATCTCTGGTTGTTGAAGTAGGCCTGATGGTTTCTGGTATTCGATCTTGACTCTCGCACAAGTCAAACATTTACTAACGTAGGTTGCTATGTTGGCTTTCATGTGGGGCCACCAGTAAGTAGTCTTGAGATCGTTGTACATCTTATCCGAACCAGGATGTACCGAGTAATGAGACTTGTGTGCTTCATCCATCACAAGCTCACATAGATTTCCATAAAACGGAACCCAGATGCGCCCTGTTACATAGTAAGCGCCGTCTTCCTTTTGTTCTAAGCGTTTCTTCGATCCTCGCAAAGACTCAGCCCTGATGTTCTCTGCTTTCAACGCTTCGACCTGAGCATCACGAATTTGTGCGGGAAGACTAGAGTGGATGGTAAGCTGTAACGCACGTACACTCTTAGGTTTAGTCTCCTTTCGACTGAGGGCGTCGGCTACAACATTGGCCTTGCCCGGATGATAATTAACCGCGCATTCGTAATCATTCAGAATTTTAACCCACCGACGCTGCCGCATGTTCAACTCCTTTTGTTCGAAGATATGCTGGAGACTCCTGTGATCGGTGTAAATGGTGCACTTGGTACCGTACAGGTAATGCCTCCATATCTTGAGTGCGAAAACAATAGCTCCCAGCTCCAGATCCTGGGTAGTGTAGTTCCTTTCGTGAACCTTAAGTTGGCATGATGCATACGCAATGACTTTGTCACGTTGCATCAACACACAACCAAGTCCTTGGATTGACGCGTCACAATAGACTACAAAATCGTCTGTGCCTTCAGGTAACGAGAGGATAGGTTCGCTACAAAGTCTCTTCTTTAAATGCTGAAATACGGATTCCTGTGCATCACCCCAACGATAGGTCACACCCTTCTGGGTTAGTGAAGTGAGAGGTTGCACAATCTTTGAGAAATCCTTGATAAATCTTTTGTAGTAACCCGCCAAACCCAAGAATTGGCAGATTTCAGTTGGCGTACGGGGTGCAGGCCAGTTCTTAATCGAGTCAACCTTGGATGGATCCACATGAATCCCATCCCCGTTTACCCCGTGGCCTAGGAAATGGACTTCACGAAGCCAAAAGTCACATTTCGAAAACTTAGCATAAAGCTGCTCTGCTCGAAGAAGTTCCAAAATATGTCGCAGATGATGCTCGTGTTCCTCCTAACTCTTAGAATAGATCAGGATGTCCTCAATGAAAACAATAACGAACTTATCCAGGTATGGTTTGCACACTCGGTTCATGAGATCCATGAAGACCGCCGGTGCGTTTGTCAATCCGAAAGGCATAACTAGAAACTTGTAGTGCCCCTAACGAGTTCTGAATGTTGTCTTGGAGATGTCCTCGTCTCTGACTCTCAGTTGATGATAGCCCGATCTCAGATCAATCTTAGAGTAGAAGCTCGACCCGTGCAACTGGTCAAACAAGTCGTCAATACGCGGAAGAGGATAACGATTTTTCACTGTCACCTTGTTGAGTTCGCGATAGTCAATACACATTCGGAAGGTACCGGCTCTCTTCTTCACAAACAAGACTAGAGCTCCCCAGGGCGAAGAGCTAGGACGAATGAAACCCTTGTCCAAGAGCTCTTATAGTTGTGTGGACAATTCTTCTAGTTCTGATGGAGCTAATCGATAAGGTGCACGAGCTATTGGTGTTGCTCCAGGAGCTAGCTCGATTTGAAACTCAAGCTGACGATGAGGCGGAAGACCAGGTAATTCCTCAGGAAATACCTCAGGAAAATCGCGTACAATAGGGATGTCTTCTATCTTCTTCTCTTTCGTTGAGGTGTCAGTAACAAAGGCTAGAATGGTTGTGTTGCCCTTTCGTAAACACTTCTGGGCCTTAAGAAAAGAGATGATACCCACTACCGAGCCACTCTTGTCACCACGAATTACAAGAGGTTCTTCACCAGAACGAGGAATACGGACGATCTTCTCCTTGCAAAGAATTTCAGCTTGATGTTGGGATAACCAGTCCATTCCAATGACGACGTCGAAGCTACCAAGAACAATGGGGATAAGGTCGATAGAGAAGGTCTGACAAGCTAAGACGAGATTACAACCCTTAACTATGTGTGTGGTCTCGAGACTTTTACCGTTCGCTAGTTCTATGACATGCTTGGTGTTCAAAAGTGTTGGGGTACTCTTAAGCATCTGACTAACTTTTAAGGACACGTAACTAGTATCGGCACCCGAATCAAATAAAACAGTAACAAAGAAGTCGTCCAGTAGGAACTTACCCGTCACAACGTTGGGATCATTCCTCGTTTCACCCTGACCAATCACGAAAACACGTTCCCTGGCACCATTGCCATCATTGTTACCCCCATTGTTGTTCCCATTTCCCTGGTTTTTGTTGTTGTTCTGATTCTAGTTCAGCTGGGGACAGTCTCTCTTGAAGTGGCCTTCAACACCACGCTAAAAGCATCCCTTGTTGTTACCCCTCTGTTGCTGCTGGTTCTGTGGAGTCTGCTGTTGTTGATGTCGTTGCTGATTCGCAGGATAGAGGCTCCTGCAATCCTTGGCCGCATACCCATGTTTGTTACATCTCTGACAGTTGCCCTTAGCGCACGGTGTGTTGTAGGGAAAGCCACAACGATTGCATTTGGGGTGATTTCCCTTATATCCACTCTGACCTTGACTCTGATTACTTGAGGATTGCTGACCATGGCTCTTGAAGTCGCCAGTCCTTCGCTTCTGAGACTGAGACTGAACGAAAGTAGAACCTTTGCTCGAATTTCCATCCCACTTGCGCTTGTTGTCGCTAGGAGCATCAGAAATGGTAGTAGCACTAATACGCTTAGGCAGCTTGTTCTACTCAACTGCCTGATCAGTGAGGCGATGGGATAGTCGAATGACTTGCTGGATGGTACCAAGGTTAGCCGCAGTCACATGGCTCTGAGTCTCTGGCACTAGACCCTTAAGGTATAGCTCGATACGTTTGATGGGAGGATCCACCATAGTAGGGCACAATACAACCAATTTGTTCGATCTCTTCGTATACGCTTCGATTTCAGACCCCGTCATCTTCAGATTGTAAAACTCCACCTCTAGCTTGTGAATGTCATCGCGATGACAGTACTCCTCCTTGATCAGATCTTTGAAGACGTTCCATTGGGTGGAATTAGCAGCTGCCAACCCTAGCATTTGAACATGTGCGTTCCACCAAGTTAACACAGCACCTTCGAGTGTTCCAGTAGCAAATTTCACCCTACGAGCCTTAGGGCATTCACACATCTAAAAAATGGATTTGATCTTCTCGAACCAGTGGAGAAGACCTACAGCTCCTTCTGTGCCGTTGAAGGTACTGGGTCGGCAATCCATGAAAGTTTTGAACGTACACACGGGAGGTTGAGCATGCTACCCTGTCGCGCGAGAAAGAAAAGACAAGGTTAAGCACGAGAGTTGGGTCACGAGAGTAGGATCTAACATCCTAGGATAGGCAGGTTATACCTCCTGCAGGGGCTGCTGTGAGTGCCTCAACAACTCGTTTGTTGAATAGAGCCGTCAGCTGGGCTTTAGTCAAATTCAGACATCCACTCATGATCTTCACATCAAAGAAAGCACAAGTGAGAGAAGTGTCGCAATAGTGCATAAGTGTGGGATGACAGAAGAGAGTAACCACATAGGGTTTCAAACAATAGTCGTTACGTTGACTAAGCATACCATGAACCATGCATTATGCAAACTAATAGACAGGCAAAACAAACATAAACCATACCACCTATAGTGTTGAGTCTTGCACGTGGAACGAAGCGTCATTGTGGATCGTTGAGCACTGTATAGGTTATAGTCTGGTTTTGTCAAAAAAGCTTTTCCCTTTTTAAAACCGAGTTCACTATAACCAATGGCTCTGATACCAATCTGTCACACCCCCAAAATCCACAAGCGGAGTATCACCGCAGGAGGCGTGACTGATCAGGATCCAGCCACCAATCATATTGAACAATGTAATTAAATAAATAAAAGTCCAACCACATAATATAATTGGTGTTCCAAAAACAAGTTAATCAAATTCAAGTTACCAGCGGAAGCACAAAGTTTAAAAACCAAAGTATAAGTTTAAATGTTCATAAAGTTTAACATGGCACACAACGGTCCATGTCCCATAACGACTCCTACTCCCCTACAAGCTCCAGCTAAACCTCTAACGACCTGCAAGGCATGTAACAACGAGTCAACAACAAAGTTGAGCGAGTTCACAGTTGTTTGTCCATTTTAAAGTTGTTCCAAAAACTATAAGTTCATTTGAAAATCAGTAGTTAATCAGTCCTTGTTTCCCAAACCATAAGCAGTGGGGGCTACCCCATGTTATCCACTTGACCCGTTACCATATCGACCAGTGACTGAAGTAAGTTGGTGCCCTAACGTCAATGTCTATCATCATTGAATAGTGCCCAGATCCATTAGTTCATGCCTGTCTTCTACGGCATGGTTTGAGGCTTGTCAAACCTAAATAGCGCTATCTAACTAATGACCCGCTCGTCATTGGCCCGGCGATTAAGTCAATAAAAAAATGAGGGACTTCATGATAGAGATTTTGGTCTAGTATCAATGTTATCACCCTTCAATAAAGAGGATGTGGTACGTGTCCCCAAACCAGGAGATCACGCAGGTTCCGATTAAACCCTTAGTACATGTTATCACCCTTTAATAAAGAGGATGTAGTACGTGTTCCAAACCAGGAGGTCACGTAGTTTCCGATTGGATCCTTTACCCATTCCCAACCACCGGGAATCCCATGCCTTGTAGAAAGTGTGAACTCACCTTGGTTTGCTCGGTTTGTTTAGTTACTTGTTCTCAGTTAATCAATCAAAGCCTATGACATTCATGCATATGTAATCAGTTTCACATTCGCAA
Organism: Helianthus tuberosus; assembly: GCA_030545235.1. Taxonomy (NCBI): domain Eukaryota; kingdom Viridiplantae; phylum Streptophyta; class Magnoliopsida; order Asterales; family Asteraceae; genus Helianthus; species Helianthus tuberosus. The sequence goes on along the minus strand of JARYGA010033323.1, from coordinate 41,200 downwards.
GGTTCACGTATAAATACAAATCACAGTGGGTATTAAATCAGTGATCACCACATAGCACATAGTAGTCAAATGATTCATTCACATCCTCAGTTCACAATTAATTATTGTTAACATTGGCTACCATAGTTTTATCACCATAATCATTCACTGTTATACGTGCAACATATATAAACTTCAGAACCTACTGTTCATGCAAAAACATTCCCGGCGAAACTCCCTGTATGACGAAACACCATAGGTTTCGTCATGTGGACAAGTGACGAAACTCTCCTATGTTTCGTCTAGGATGTGAGCGACGCAACTCCTCCATGTTTCGTCTAAGATGTAGGTGAAGAAACTCTCACAAGATTCGTCGCATTAACAGAACCGTATAAACACAGAAACCCTAATTGCTATGATTATCTAAGTCAGTACAGTTACCTTTATACATTCTAAATCATTAGTTCTCAATTATAATCTAACATCAATCCAAATACAAAAATGATCAGCAACACCCAAGAATTGTGGATACTTTCATCATGCAGACCCTAGTTAAAGTGGTTTTCATTATCATATATTCCCCCCTTCTCCCAATATGAATACTCTATAGTGAACTCATCAATCGGATCTATTGCTCAAGTAATTCTATTAAACCCTAACAAACATGTCATTCATATTCGACCATCTATATCATCTGTACATTCAAAGTAATCACATACAATTCAAAGTCGCAGATAAGCTAGAGTTATACACATTACTTGATTTAAACCCAGATCATTCAAACAGAATAATACAATTAGTTATCATAACAAGGGCGTTTAAATAATTAATACTAACCGAAGGTGTCTAGAGTGATGAAAAGGAAAACCTCAAGGAAGGGGTTGCCGTCGGTTTCAGAGAGAGAGAGAAAGGGTAGTAGGTTTCACCGGTTGTGATATTACGTAGTGGAATGCGAATAAAGGTATAAATATATAACTGATGTGTTTGGGCCTTGCCTAGGGCGAAAGCCCATTCCTACGAAACCTCAATGGAGGTGACGAAACACCATAGATTCGTCGAGTAGAAAGGGTGGCGAAACTCCCTAAGTTTCGTCGAGCTTGCTAGTGGTGAAACACTATGTTTCATCAAGTAATGTTTTTAACTTCTACAGTTTATAAAAACTAAACACATTAATCATATAAATGATAACACAATATAACAAACGTGCACAATTACAAGGCAACAAGTTATGCAAACACAATTGTGAAACAAATAACGTGTCGAGGAAAGACCTTGAAAACTCGGGTTGTCATAGCGTGGGCTTGCAAGACCGTGTCGATCGCCTTTCTTCGGAAGCACTGCCAGTGCGGCTGGTAATGTCGGCTACTTCTCGGAGTTGCACGACCGTGCCAACATTAGTACAATAGTGCCGATCTTGATCACCTGCCCAGATCTATTGATGTCATAAGATCTCTTGAACAGTGCACGACCGTGCACTTTATTGGGGCGACCGTGCCTATCGAAAAAGTTATAAAACACATCAGTAGGCAATTTGTTCGAGAGTCTGGATTTTTGGGAGCTTATCAGGCGAATTACAGGCTCCGAAGGATAGATCTTTTGCTCGAAATCAAGCCCTCATCGTGCCTAGAAGCTCTGTTACCATCCGGGCCTTCAATCATGTGCTTGTTTATGGTTTGATTCATGAATCTTTTCATTATTTTTGTTTATGATCCAAGCATTTGGTTGATGTTTTATGAATTATTGTAGCCTACGGGCCAAAACACTAGTATGCCTTACTTCATAAACAACCTTTAGTATGTTAATTAAGTTTGTAACGACACTTAAGCATTTTCTATATTAATCCTTGATGATTAGTTTGCAACCTTGTTTATTGATGTTGAATTCTTGATTATAGTAAATTATCTAGGATGATTAGTATGTGGTTAGTTAAGATATTTGCAAAAAGAAGCTTAATTAATCATGTATTAGTAAACTTGTTTAAAATCTTTACACCATGAAACCAGAAATGGTTAGTGGTTTAATAAAGTGTAGTTAATATTAATCAAGAATGTTTTCCCTTACGGAAGGACCTTAACAGGTTAGATGGTGTTGTTATGAATTCTTGACATAATTTATTAACTTTGTTAGTAATTTAGGCCAAAATTGCTTTCTTGGTGAATTTATATTCAAGATTTGTAAAATGAAATCGGTTGTAATTTAATCTAGTTTATGCGTGTCTCGGTGGTTGCATTGTGTTCATCGGTGTCACTTTCCTTGATTAAGTGAAGTTAGAAAACTCCTAACGGATGACTAGCTTATTTTTAGGGGATTTCCATAGACGTTCATCAATTGGGCGTTAAATAACAATTTTCGGTGGTTAAAGTTTGTTTTATCGTTTTAACTTTCTAAAGAGTTGTCATGATTGGATTCCTAAAAGAGATACTAATTGTCTTTGAAAAATGGAAAACTGATCAAGTGTTTTAGTGGCAAAACCGACTTAGTTAAAATGTTCCGGTTGTTCATAAAGCAAGGCAAATTATCTATTTTTATATTTGGAGTCTATTATGTTTTAAAAATATATGTTTAGTCATATTTTAGTTTTAACAAATCATCCACCTATCTTTTTACCAGTAATTTAATGACAAAGATTTTGTATTATTGCATCCGCCCGCATCCTTTGATCGACACTTGGTTCTTACCGATACTTTACTACATACATGATGGGGTACACTTGCCCTTTTGTGTGTGTTTTGAATGTTGAAATATAAATCATTTTTATAAATTTAAAAACATTTTTGTAAACTTCAAGTCTATGAAAACACACGAAAATCTGATTTTCGTAATCATCTTTAAGCACACTCCTGAATGATTGATCAGTGTAAACGGTAATCTCCACAAATAAAAAATCTTCATCGGATAACAACTCATATTGTAACACTTTCAGATCTCAAAAACATTCTTCCACGATCAAATTTGTGACAACTCGAAATTTAGAACCTTTCATTTGTATCTCGATGTAACATGCTTAAACGTGTGACTAGTTAACTTGTTGGTTTAATGATATTAGTGAACATTCTATGATATTACGTGTTATGTTTATATGCTTGTATGTAATGTGTATATGTTTAAGTGAGCCGAGAACCAAGGATCCAACTCGAGACCATGCGGTCTCGAGTGAACAGTAACAGTTGGGCCGGGTTGGGCCATGCTCCTCTCCACCCCACTCGAAACCCACTAGGGTAAACAACTTAAGGACTAGTATATATTATACTCCTAGCCATCTTTTCCATTTTTCTTGGACAACACACACACTCCCCTACTCTCTCTCACTAAAACCTAGAAATCAAACATCACATCTCTTCTCCTTCTTCTCGGATCAAACCGGCAACATTAGGAGCTCTCGGATCGGCACACACACACACACATTTAGAAGCTTCATCCATTACTACTTCACACCTTCGAACCCACACTTGAACCAGTTAGTGATTTCTTTGCAAATACATGTTTATACATGATCAAAGGTGTTGATGTGTAATGATATAGGTTAGTGATGCATGCTAGGTATTTATTTTGTATGATGATGTTATATATAATGATGATATTCGGCTAACATGTTTTGATTTCAGATATATTGCACAATGAGCTCATGATATCTTGTGTCTAAATGTGATTCAAACCATTAAATGTGGGTGTTCATGAAACCGGCTTGCATATGTGTAGTATCATGTTAATCGGATTAGTGTAGAGTCGAGTTGAGGTGTTATGTGATGATTTGAAACCATTAGATGAGTATGTTCAAATGTTTTGATGGTTGTTCATGTTATGACTATGATTAATGCTAAAAACCCTAAAAGATGATGAACAAGTTTGATGATCAACATGAACATGACTTGAATATATGAAGAACTTGTTGAATATGATATGAATGTGTTATGAATATTTGAAATCTGATTGTTTGATCCATTTTGTTTAATAACTAGACAAGAAAACATGTTTAGTGGATAGTACACAATTGTTGCATGAAATCAAAACCTCATTGGTTTAGTACAATGTCGGAAGTCAGCAGGTGTTCCTGTCGAGACCTCCTGTCTCGACTCGAGACCACATGGATGACAACTCGAGATCACGGTTTCGACACTAGGTTGCGAGTCAAGGACCCCTAGTCTCGACTCGAGACCGCACTTGATCAGCACACAAAACATCATGACTCGAGACCATGGTCGCGGGTCCGATTGCGACTCGAGATCAGTGCGTGCATGACCCGAGACCTCTTCGGTTGCGACTCGTGAACTTGTACACTACAACTAGAGACCGCACAGTCTCGACTAGAGACCGCATAGTCTCGACTCGAGACCACTTGATCGTGTATGGACTTGCGCAGCTACGGGCCTGAGTATTTGGGCCTAATGCATGGACCTTATACGTTACGGATTGAACATGAATGTTGTTGAACTGCCATGGATGATACTTGCATGCAATGTGTTAGCATACGTGTAGAAACATACGTGCGCAACCTAAATACGAACCTAACTTGTATGGTACAACTATGTTAGGGCGTGATTGACCACTAGCATCTAGACTTGACTTTCTGTGTATCTGCCGAGCAAACTAAGGTGAGTTCACACCCTCTACAAAGCATGGGATTCCCTGGGTTGGGAATGGGGTTAAGGAACGTAGGTTCCTCGTCCTCCTTGGGTAGGACAGCATTGGTTCAGGAATGTAATTCCTCGTCCTCACGGACAGATAACTCGTACTAGACCAAAACTCTATCACGAAGTCCCTCCTTTTTATATCGACTTAATCGCCGGGCCAATGGCGAGCGGGTCATTAGTTAGATAGCGCTATTTAGGTCTGACAAACCTCACACCGTGCCGCAGAGGACGGGCGTGAACTAATGGATCTGGGGCACGTCAATGATGATAGACATTGACAGTTTCAGGGCACATAAACATGGCTACAGTCAGCAGTCGATATGGTAACGAGTCTAGTGGATACATGGGGTAGCCCCCACGGCCGAAATGCCAGATAACTAACATGGGGTAGCCCCCACGGCTGGATTGCCAGAGTAACCGGGAATAAACAAGTCACGTTTTTAACTATGGGGTAACCCCCACGGCAGGATGCCAGATAAAGGAAACTGTTTTCGAAACAACTTAAAACGAACACCCAACCGTGAACTCACTCAACTTGTTGTTGACTCGTTACTACATGCTTTGCAGGATAATAGGTACTTAGCTGGAGCTTGCATGGAAGAGAGTCGTTGTGGGACATGGACGGTTGTGTGCCATGTTAAACTTTGAAACAATTAAACTTATGTTTTGGTTTTAAGACTTATGCTTCCGCTTGCAACTTAAACTACGTTTTGTTTGAACACCAATTGTATTGGTTGGATTTTTATAACTACTTATATGTTTGTTCAATATGATTGGTGGCTGGATCCTGGTCAGTCACGCCTCCAAGCGGTGGTACTCCGCAGGTGGATTTTGGGGGTGTGACAGATTGGTATCAGAGCCATTGGTTATAGAGAACTTGGTTTTAATAAAGGAAGGGGTTTTATTAAAATCAGACTATAACCTGTAAAGTGCTCTACGGTCCACAACGACGCTTCACTCCACATGCAAGGCTCGACATTCTAGGTGATATGATCTGTGTATATATTGCCTACTTGTTAGTTACATAGTACATTGCTCATGGGATGCTTGACTAGTATAACTACTGTTGCTTGAACACGTGTGTACTTACCCACTTCTGTCATCGCACTTTCGCGAACCCCTCTCACTCACGTTCCTCTTGATATGAAGATCATGTCTGGACGCGATAACCTGACACAAGCCCAGTTGACGGCTCTGATTAATGAACGAGTTGCTGCGGCACTTGCAGCTGCACACGCGGGAGGTATATCCTGCAGTTCTAACTCATTCTAGGATCTGTAGATCCTACTCTCGTGAACCAACCTTTGTGTTAAACTCTGTCTTTTCTTTCACCCACAATAGGTCAACACGCTCAGCCACCTGTGTGCACTTTTAAGACTCTCATGGACTGCCGACCAACTACTTTTAGCGGCACTGAAGGAGCGGTAGGTCTCCTCCACTGGTTTGAGAAACTAGAATCGGTGTTCGAAATGTGTGAATGCCCTGAGGCGCGCAGGGTGAAGTATGCTACCGGTACTCTCGAGGGTTTAGCCCTCACGTGGTGGAACGCTCAGGTCCAAATGCTGGGGTTGGTTGCTGCCAACGCCACCCCATGGGAAACTTTTAAGGAAATGATCAAGGAAGAATACTGCAGTCGCGATGACATTCATAAGCTGGAAGTCGAGTTCTTCAACCTCAAGATGACGGGGTCAGAAATTGAGGCGTACACTAAGAGACCGAATGAGCTTGCCTTACTGTGTCCTACTATGGTGGACCCTCCATTTAAGCGTATTGAACTATTTCTCAAGGGCTTGGTGCCAGAGATCCAAAGCCATGTGACTTCAGCAAACCTCGCTACTATCCAGCAGGTTGTTCAGTTGGCTCACCGTCTTACTGACCAAGCGGTGGAGCAGAACAAGTTGCCAAAGCGCATAGGTGCGGCAACTACTTCAGGTGCTCTTAGCGACAACAAAAGGAAATGGGATGGAACTTCAAGTAAGGGATCCACTTCTGTTCAGTCTCAGTCTCAGCAGAGAAAGACTGATGACTACAAGAGCCCTAGTCAGCAATCATCTGGTGGACAAAGTCATGGTGGGTACAAAGGGAATCACCCCAAATGCAATTGTTGCAGCCTGCACCACAGCGGGCCATGCACCAGGGGCAACTGTCATCGGTGCAACAAGCCAGGTCACTCTGCAAAGGATTGCAAGAGCTTATATCCCGTAAATCAGAATCGTCAACAAGCTCAACAGAACCAGCGCCAGCAGCAGCAGCAAGGTGACAACAAAGGGTGCTTTCAGTGTGGAGCTGAAGGCCACTTCAAGAGAGATTGTCCACAACTGAACAGGAACCAGAACAACAACAGCAACACTAACAACAATCAGGGGAATGGTAATAATGGGAACAACAACAACGGAGCCAGGGGCGAGCGTTCGTGATCGGCCAAGGTGAAGCAAGGAATGACCCCAATGTTGTGGCGGGTAAGTTCCTTCTCGACAACTTTTATGTTACAGTTTTATTTGATTCGGGTGCCGATACTAGCTACATGTCACTAGAAGTTAGCCGAATGCTTAAGCGTATTCCAACACCTTTGAACAACAAGCAAACTGTAGAGCTAGCAAATGGTAAGAGTTTAGAGGCCACACACGTAGTCAAGGGTTGTAAACTTGTCCTTGCTGACCAGACCTTCTCTATCGACCTCATTCCTATTGTCTTGGGTAGCTTCGACGTTGTCATTGGGATGGATTGGTTATCCCAACACCAAGCAGAGATTCTTTGCAACGAGAAGGTTGTTCGTATTCCGGGTCCCGGTAGTGAACCTCTCATGATTTGTGGCGACAAGAGGAGTGCCGTTGAGAACGTCATCTCTCTCCTTAAGGCCCAAAAGTGCTTGCGAAAGGGCCACACTGCCATTTTGGCTCTCGTTACCGACACCTCGGAGAAAGAGAAGAAGATAGAAAATTTTCCAGTTGTACGCGACTATCCGGAGGTATTTCCTGAGGAATTACCTGGTCTTCCGCCCCACCGCCAAGTCGAGTTTCAGATTGAACTAGCTCCTGGAGCTGCGCCTATAGCTCGTGCACCTTATCGTTTAGCTCCATCAGAGTTGGAAGAACTCTCTACGCAACTACAAGAACTCTTGGATAAGGGTTTTATTCGTCCAAGCTCATCGCCCTGGGGAGCTCCAGTACTATTTGTGAAGAAGAAGGACGGTACCTTCAGAATGTGTATCGACTACCGGGAACTCAACAAGGTGACGGTGAAGAACCGTTATCCTCTACCGCGTATTGACGACTTGTTCGACCAGCTGCAAGGGTAGAGCTACTATTCAAAGATTGATTTGAGATCGGGATATCACCAACTGAGAGTCCGAGAAGAGGACGTCTCCAAAACGGCCTTCAGAACTCGATACGGGCACTATGAGTTTTTGGTCATGCCTTTTGGGCTGAAAAACGCACCTGCGGTATTCATGGACTTGATGAACCGAGTATGCAAGCCTTACCTGGATAAGTTCGTTATAGTCTTCATCGACGACATCCTGATCTATTCTAAGAGTCAGGAGGAACACGAGCAACATCTACGACTTATTTTGGAACTCCTTCGAACAGAACAGCTTTACGCAAAGTTCTCGAAATGCAATTTCTGGCTTCGAGAAGTCCATTTCCTAGGCCACGTGGTAAACAAGGATGGAATTCACGTTGATCCATCCAAGGTAGACTCGATTAAGAACTGGCCTGCACCTCGTACACCAAAGGAAATTCGCCAATTCTTGGGATTGGCAGGTTACTACAGGAGGTTCATTAAGGATTTTTCTAAGATTGCTCAGCCTCTCACCTCACTAACACAGAAAGGCGTTGTTTATCGATGGGGAGATGCACAGGAATCAGCATTTCAGCATTTAAAGGATAGACTTTGCAGCGCACCTATCCTTTCATTGCCGGAGGGCACAGACGACTTCGTGGTCTTCTGCGACGCATCAATTCAGGGCCTTGGTTGTGTGTTGATGCAACGAAATAAAGTTATAGCCTACGCCTCACGCCAACTCAAAGTTCACGAGAAGAACTACACTACACACGATTTAGAGTTGGGAGCTGTTGTTTTCGCACTTAAGTTATGGCGACATTACCTGTACGGTACCAAGTGCGCCATCTACACCGACCACAGGAGCCTCGAGCATATCTTCAAGCAGAAGGAACTGAATATGCGACAACGACGATGGGTCGAGCTGCTGAATGACTACGAGTGCTCAATCAGGTACCACCCGATGTAACATGCTTAAACGTGTGACTAGTTAACTTGTTGGTTTAATGATATAAGTGAACATTCTATGCGATTACGTGTTATGTTTATATGCTTGTATGTAATGTGTATATGTTTAAGTGAGCCGAGAACCAAGGATCCAACTCGAGACCATGCGGTCTCGAGTGAACAGTAACAGTTGGGCCGGGTTGGGCCATGCTCCTCTCCACCCCACTCGAAACCCACTAGGGTAAACAACTTAAGGACTAGTATATATTATACTCCTAGCCATCTTTGCCATTTTTCTTGGACAACACACACACTCCCCTACTCTCTCTCACTAAAACCTAGAAATCAAACATCACATCTCTTCTCCTTCTTCTCGGATCAAACCGGCAACATTAGGAGCTCTCGGATCGGCACACACACACACACATTTAGAAGCTTCATCCATTACTACTTCACACCTTCGAACCCACACTTGAACCGGTTAGTGATTTCTTTGCAAATACATGTTTATACATGATCAAAGGTGTTGATGTGTAATGATATAGGTTAGTGATGCATGCTAGGTATTTATTTTGTATGATGATGTTATATATAATGATGATATTCGGCTAACATGTTTTGATTTCGGATATATTGCACAATGAGCTCATGATATCTTGTGTCTAAATGTGATTCAAACCATTAAATGTGGGTGTTCATGAAACCGGCTTGCATATGTGTAGTATCATGTTAATCGGATTAGTGTAGAGTCGAGTTGAGGTGTTATGTGATGATTTGAAACCATTAGATGAGTATGTTCAAATGTTTTGATGGTTGTTCATGTTATGACTATGATTAATGCTAAAAACCCTAAAAGATGATGAACAAGTTTGATGATCAACATGAACATGACTTGAATATATGAAGAACTTGTTGAATATGATATGAATGTGTTATGAATATTTGAAATCTGATTGTTTGATCCATTTTGGTTAATAACTAGACAAGAAAACATGTTTAGTGGATAATACACAATTGTTGCATGAAATCAAAACCTCATTGGTTTAGTACAATGTCGGAAGTCAGCAGGTGTTCCTGTCGAGACCTCCTGTCTCGACTCGAGACCACATGGATGACAACTCGAGACCACGGTTTTGACACTAGGTTGCGAGTCAAGGACCCCTAGTCTCGACTCGAGACCGCACTTGATCAGCACACAAAACATCATGACTCGAGACCATGGTCGCGGGTCCGATTGCGACTCGAGATCAGTGCGTGCATGACCCGAGACCTCTTCGGTTGCGACTCGAGAACTTGTACACTACAACTAGAGACTGCACAGTCTCGACTAGAGACCGCACAGTCTCGACTCGAGACCACTTTTTCGTGTATGGACTTGCACAGCTACGGGCCTGAGTATTTGGGCCTAATGCATGGACCTTATACGTTACGGATTGAACATGAATGTTGTTGAACTACCATGGATGATACTTGCATGCAATGTGTTAGCATACGTGTAGAAACATACGTGCGCAACCTAAATACGAACCTAACTTGTATGGTACAACTATGTTAGGGCGTGATTGACCACTAGCATCTAGACTTGACTTTCTGTGTACCTGCCGAGCAAACTAAGGTGAGTTCACACCCTCTACAAAGCATGGGATTCCCTGGGTTTGGAATGGGGTTAAGGAACGTGGGTTCCTCGTCCTCCTTGGGTAGGACAGCATTGGTTTAGGAATGTAATTCCTCGTCCTCACGGACAGATAACTCGTACTAGACCAAAACTCTATCACGAAGTCCCTCCTTTTTATATCGACTTAATCGCCGGGCCAATGGCGAGCGGGTCATTAGTTAGATAGCGCTATTTAGGTCTGACAAACCTCACACCGTGCCGCAGAGGACGGGCGTGAACTAATGGATCTGGGGCACGTCAATGATGATAGACATTGACAGTTTCAGGGCATATAAAGATGACTACAGTCAGCAGTCGATATGGTAACGAGTCTAGTGGATACATGGGGTAGCCCCCACGGCAGAAATGCCAGATAACTAACATAGGGTAGCCCCCACGGCTGGATTGCCAGAGTAACCAGGAATAAACAAGTCACGTTTTTAACTATGGGGTAACCCCCACGGCAGGATGCCAGATAAAGGAAACTGTTTTCGAAACAACTTAAAACGAACACCCAACCGTGAACTCACTCAACTTGTTGTTGACTCGTTACTACATGCTTTGCAGGACAATAGGTACTTAGCTGGAGCTTGCATGGAAGAGAGTCGCTGTGGGACATGGACGGCTGTGTGCCATGTTAAACTTTGAAACAATTAAACTTATGTTTTGGTTTTAAGACTTATGCTTCCGCTTGCAACTTAAACTACGTTTTGTTTGAACACCAATTGTATTGGTTGGATTTTTATAACTACTTATATGTTTGTTCAATATGATTGGTGGCTGGATCCTGGTTAGTCACGTCTCCAAGCGGTGGTACTCCGCAGGTGGATTTTGGGGGTGTGACAAAATTCACAATCATCCTCTTCAGTCATGATAACAGATGAATAGTCTTCTCCGCTAGTTCCGGCAGCAACTTAATCAACAAACATCATTATTCCCCGGCGGTTAGTCCGAAAAACAATTCATTTGCTCGAAGGTTAACAATTCTGACACTTTAGACTATCACAAAGCTGTGATATCTTATATGTATCGACAATACAGTTGCATCTCCTGGCGTTAATCTTGTTGACCGGCTTGACGAAGACCCGGGACTCAAACCGTAAGACGTCAATCTGACCCTGATCTGTAGAATCTGAACTTCCTATGATCATGGACTAATGAATCCAGATCCTATGCATCCCCGGACAATCTGAAGTCGGAACCAACCGAATGCAGTTGCAGGTCACGAATTTCAAAACTGTCGGAATTTCAATATATATTCTAATGAAATTTATATTCCACATCATTTTTGCAAATTCTATCCACTCTAAAACTTTTTATTGAATTCCCCTTCAAACTTGACAATTCAGCCCTCTCTTATCTCTGAAAAACTCGACTATGCTGAAAATGTGTCATTTTGGCCTACAATAGTCAGTTTTTCATCAATATGGATTTTTCGTTAAGGCCCATTAATAGTCAGATAACACGGATGATAAACAATTAGCATAGTTATCATGACTAACTACCCCACTATCTTCAATAATTTGTGATCGCATCATCATATATGTTCTCTGAAGCTCCCGACGGTGTCCCAGAACAGACCGTATTAGTCTGTAAAATCTCGAAAAACAATTCAATCACCAAGTTTTTTCTGGACACTCGTCTTGTCATCGCGATCAAAAAATGCCTTTGGCTCATTCGTGCGAATGGAGTAGGTCCTTTCGTGCGAATGGGCTCATTTTAGAATGAAAGATCTTTTGAACACCTGGTTATACCCTTTCGTGCGAAAGGCTGACCCTTTCGCGCGACTGGTTCTATTGTTCGAACACTTCAAATCACATTTATCGATCTAAAATCTTTATTTATGTGAATTTCATGATGATACTTCACAGATGTCACACCTCGACCGCGTAAAACAACAAATCGCGGCGGAAACGTCGGGGAGTGTCGTAACAGAATCATTGTTTCACAACACATGGTACTTGAAGTTTGGTTTTATTAATTTAAATGTTTACATTGTCTTAAAATAAAAGAAACATAACATAAATTAAACTAGTCTTGCTTCTTTTATGTCACTAAGGTCCAGGTCCGCCTAAGTGTGTCACGAACATTATCATGCAATAGCACCTGAAACACATGTGAAAATAGGTACGTCAGCATAAAAATGGCTGTAAGATACGTAGGTTTTGTTATTGAAGGGTTCATGACTTGTAAGTAAAAAGAAGTGTTTTAACAAAAGATAGTCATGAGTCTTGTAAAACGTTTTCTTTTATAAAATCTTATGAAAATCAGATGTTATAAAAGAATAATGCATGGTTAAATAAATAACAAAGTAAAAATGAGTTTGTATAAGATATGTCGTTCGTAAACAATGTCTTGTATAAATATGTCGTTTGTAAACAATGTCTTGTATAAATATGTCATTTGTAAAACAATGTATCATGTCCTTGTTTCTGTCAAAGTGGTTTAGATAACGCTGCCATGTGTAATATCTTAAAAGAACTTGTATATAGGAAGTACCAGCGGCGTATCCACCATGCTTTGATCATATTACACATGCCTCGTTATTTAAATCACTTACCAAATAAACCACCAAATGTGTCTTGTCAAACCAATGTCAGGTAATAACTAATGACTTGTATGGTGAATAAAAGAATTTACTCACCCAGTAGGTAAAATGTTATGTATGGTGAATAAAAGAATTTACTGAATCCCATAGGTAAATATGTCGATGTATAATCAAATGTCATACCAAATGTAAGCATGTTATGTGAAAACAATGTACTAAGTTTGCTAAATGAACATACATAGCAAAGCATAAATGAAATCATGCACTATATGCGTGCTAATGAATATAGCAAGTATATGTGATGAAAGCACGAAAAGCACGAAAGTAACAAGTAAGCACATGTGATCACCCGAAAATATTTGAAAATGGTAAAAGAGGGGACTATGTACTCACTTGAGATTGCAATGGACCCTCGATTAAAGTAAACTAACAAGCTTGGGCAATCAAGGAATCAAGTGGCACCTAGTATCGGATCACTAGTTAATAAATCGATAACTAAATCGGAAGATCGGGTAGAATGAGGTCTCGTAAACCAAATGAGTATTGGAACTCATGTGATATGGTTTAACAAAGCCTACATTCTAAATCAGAACCTATCCTAAGTGCTTACGACCCGTTACGACCCATTAAGGTAGCTTATGCTACTTTAACGCGTCGTTCGCGCAAATGCACGTTCGAGATGCCTAACTAGTCCTATGACAAGTATTATACGCCTAAACATGTTTAAATATGTCGCATAATCAGTTTAAGTGACAAAATTTAAGTTACATATGCATGAAAAGGGCATTTTGGTCATTTACCTAAGGCATATAAACTACCTATCATACAACTAATTAAACTAAGTAACCATAAGGTATAACCTCAGAAGGTTATTCCCTATACAACTATGGTCACAATATATGCTTGGTCGGATCCTAACGATCGACCAAACGGGTCGGGTTCGAAAGTCTAAGCGGTTGTTAAGACCGTTTATCTTACGACCCTATACAAGCACTAGACTAACAGTAACGAGTTAAACATGTTAAAACATGTTTAACTAAGTTAGAAAACAGGTTTTGATATCAAAACAAAGTGTTTTGATATCCGAAGATAGTTTCGTCTCAAAATGCGCATAAATGGCATTTTGACCGAAACATCGACTCGTCACTTCGACTAATCATTGTGGTAATCAGTAGGTATAGTCACAAGGGACTATAACCTTCATGATTACGCTCACGTTTCAAAGTTCAAACGAACTTTTTGTTGACCAAAGACTGGTTAAAGTAGAAAGTCAAATTACTCAGGTATGAAGTATAAAACTCCAACTTAGAGCAGATTGAATCAAAGTGTGAGTTGAATGAATGAAATAAAGTGGGTATTTATAGAATTTCAAGAACCGTTAAGATCCTTTCTCGTAATTCGGGCTTTAATCCTAGCCATCCAAGTGTTACCCATAGTTTACAATACAAGAGGAACATTAAAACCATCAAATGGAATCACAAATCAGGGATCAAAACCAGCTCAAAGGACCGGATTCATTTTTTCTGTACAGGCAGTCTGTCACGGGCCGCGTAGTCTCTCACTAAGTCTTACGTGCCCCTCCTAGACATCTTTCACAGATTGTCAAGTTTAGTCCCAGCAAGTCCAAAACTCGGGTTTTGATGCTTTTTGACATGTTTAAGCCCTTTTAACCCCATTCCAAGGCTCTACAATGAAGTTAAAGTATAGGGAACATGAAATATGCTCAAAAACATCTCAGATGTCAGTTCGTTTGGTCGTACGGTTGCGTTGTTCGGTTAATTACGACGAAAATCATAACGAACGCGTGTACTGTCCAAATTGCGCGACGAATGGTATTTTTTCATTCCAATCACTAAAATAAAATATTTTAATGATTACAAAAAAATTTTGGATGCCCGGATATGTTCAGAACGTAAGGTATGCGCGAAAATGCAAACTTAAGCACTTTTTGATGCTTTTAGTCCCTATTGATCGAATAAGTTTATTTTCACATACCAAACCCCTCAAAGCCTATTTCTAAGCTACATAAAGGATATTTAGGGTATGTTTAACTTATGATCAAGTTCCGGAATGTTTGTTACTATACAAATCGGCATAGTTTCGCAATTTGATGCAAATACTCCCTTCGATCGAATAAACTTGTTTTCAACATAACAAACCATCCAAAACTTATTTCTAAATTATGTAAAGGTTATTTAAGGTATGTTAAGCCTATGTCACTCTTCCGGAGTGTTTGTCGTGTTAAACTGATTATGTTTACACATCAGTTCGCGTATAACTTTCAAGAAAGCGATTTAAAGCTCGAAATTGAACAAGAATTGATATGTGCAATTAATACACATATTTATACAAATCCCAAGTGTGAAACTCAAGATTTCATTTGTTTTGTATTCTTATGATGGTCGAAGAGGCACAAATGTCACAGTCTCCCCTGCTTTAGGAAATTTCGTCCCGAAATTTAATTTAGAGGAAACTTGTGTGTGCTCGAAATCGAAGTCGGAGAGTATAACATAAAAACAACATTGGTCAAGGTCCAGAACTTCTAGTAAATTAAATTACACATGACAAAACTTGTTGTGGTTTCAGTGCACTGAGTTCCATAATTATGTATGCATCCTGTAGGATCGGTTTTTACACCGTTCGATTGCGTGACGAACGTTCGACGTGCGAAATCCATGAACATGCGTGACCGAACACACAATAACGTACTAGAACCGTGAATCTATTGAAATATATGACGTATACAATACAAGAATCACGTAGAGAGTACTTTCTCTCTTTAGACTTTCTCTCTCTAAGCTCCAAACTCCTAGATCACAAATGAGCAAAAGTCTTACAACTTATGTCATAACTCTCCTATTTATATCCCTTGGAATTAATGAGACTTCTCATTAATTACCAAAACGCCACCTTGCTAACTCTATCTAAATATTACAATATAAAGCTTGATTTCTTCGGTTTCTCGCTACGGCTCGGATTGACGAAGGCGATAGACATTAATGCACTAACAATCTCCCCCTTGGATATTGCCGCAGTCAATCTCGTAGCGTTTTGTCTTTCTCTTTTTCGAACAGAATCCCCATGGATCTGTTTTCAAGCTTTAGTTGCTCCCCTCCTTGGTAGTCTCTTTCTTCAGGCTCCCCCTTTCGTCAAGCTTCCGTGCTTTTAGGATCGACGCCTGGCTTTTCCTAGCAACAGAATCAGAAACCTACACATCTCAACCTCTCGTAAGACAAAATAATTTTGACTCTAAAAGAATTCACTCAAAATTCTCAAACATATAACACACAATATTGTGATTCAAATTAATGAATCATCTAAACATTTGAGGATTATCTTCCAACTTCTCATCATCTTAACCAAACCAATTGTTCATCTTGTTTGGCCTTTGAGATTTTGAATATCATCTTTTCAACATCAGTTGTCGAAAATCTTTTTGGATTTTTCAAAAAATAGGCTAAAACACACTCAAATCCTTTTGGATTTTGTAATAAGAGAAATGTAATGCAGAAATGCAGAAATGAAATATGTACAAACATATTTTTGTGAGTTTGCGAAAGAGGATCATATCAGTTTTTGAGACACATCACAAGCACCATTAAGCTTTTAATCGTTTTAAGTTCTAAACGATTCACGTTGATTGACGATATAATTGTCCTCTTAAGTTCAATCTAAAAACTTTCGAAATGCTTACCGATACATTAAGGTATATTAATTTTGCACTAAATTCTTATGGACCCCACAATCTCAGCATATCCCCTCATCATGCAATACACTAACTCAAGTAATGCCTTTAAACTTTCATCAACTGTGATATGTGCGAAAACAACGCAGAATGTTTAAACATTAACAATCAGGTTGATACTTCCGTATACGCAGAGAAAGTCCAATGTTTAAACAAAATAAGAAAATAAAACAAGTTGAAGTTGTTTAGGCTTTAACCACCAGGTCGATACTCCCGTATACACAGAGATGATCCAAAGCTTAAACGAAACACCAAAGAAAATAAAGCAGAACGTTTAGGCAATAACATCCAGGTCGATACTCACGTATACGCAGAGGATGTCCTATGCTTAAACAAAATAAAGAAATAAAACAAGTTTAAATCTTTGCAAAATAAAATGCACAATCACAGTGACATTTCAGCAAAGTAGTGAAAGTTCACAAACTTAACCAGTTTTATGCTTTTTGACATTCAGCAATTACTGAGTAGGTACACAATCACGATGGACAAAACTAAGTACTATGCTTTCAACCATGTTTCCCACTAGAACTAGGCTTTTTCATTTAAGTTTGTATCGTTATCGCAAATCTACTAGTCTAGCTGAGCCTATCGTCACATCTTTAGTGATACCGTTTATCACATTTGACATTTCATATCTTTAGCATGCTGTGATAGTCCAACCGATTTACTATCATTTCCTCTTTTTCACAATAAAACTCATTTTTTATTTTTCAATGTTTTTGGCATTTTCAAATTTTCTATTTTTTTAAAATTTTTCTCCCCCTAAAATCAAAATATGTTTCAATTTTGATTTTCTGAGAATATTTAAAAACAAACTATACATATAAAGTGACAACATGATATCGAATCGCTTCAATTCGCCATCCACTTGGCATAAACAATCAGAACTACCCCTGACAACAAACTATTTTCCCATTATGATTTCAAAACACTTAAGTTTGTTTTAATCAAAATAATTTTTCCGGAAAATTAGTTTTGTCTGTTGTTTCACAAACATGGGGTTTCATCACATTGTTTTCAACCACTTTTAAGTTTATCACAAAAACAATTTCCAATAATCATACCACTTGAAAGAAAGTTAAATCAAGTACAACTTAATGTCCTTGATTAAACTTGTAGGACGAAATATCACAGTTACCAACCTGTGAATTTCTCAAGAAAGATGCCGATTCCTACTCCCCAATTACCAACCTGGGAGTTCCGGCAAGTTAGGATTTTAAGCAACGAATGCAGGCACCCAAGCCTGACCAGCCTTGGGTGTGACCTTTTCAATTTCACTCGGGGTTTGATCATTCCTTTTTGCTTCATAAAATTCTTTTACCCCTTTTACCTTTCCCTCAACCATTTTTCCAAAAATATTTTTCACTTTGTTATTAAAAGCCCTTTCGACATCGAATTCTTTCTTTTCACAATAGAATTTATTCAAATTTTCACTTTACCAACTTTTTGTTTAAAATTTTCAGTTCGCAATGGTGGAAAGTTTGTGTCATCCATTGGCGGAACTGAATTTTCACTTTTGAGCTCAACTTGTGGCTTCTCTGATTTTGACGAATCAAAATCATCGCCATAACGTGGCTCCTTTGTTTCCGAAGAAACAAATTCATCGCCAGGAACATTTCCTTTCTTCACACTCCATTCTGTCCTCAGATTTGCATCTGATGAATTCGTTTTGCTTGATTTGTCATTCTTTGAAGAGCAAGACGATTTATCAGAACTCTTCTCTGTTTTACTTGTTGTATCCGAGGACAAAATCCTTTCTAGATATTCTCTTGCTTTCTTCCTCTTCTTCCTCAATCGATCTTTCTGCCCTTGTGAAAGTTTCACTTTCGGTTCTTTCACTTCTTGTTGTTTCTGTGCTCTGGGCTTTTCATCGACTTTGACTGATTTTTTCTTCTGTTTCTGAGATTCAGCCCTCGATATTTCCATTGATCTCATTGGGTAATCTCTTGCAATATGTCCTTTGATTTGGCAGTTATAGCATCTCCTCATCTCAAACCACTGATTTTGGCAGTTAACAGCAATGTGTCCTTGAACACCACAAGTGTAACACACTCTGTTATCGTACCAATCTCCACCATCAATCCAAACACTCAAACCATAACACTGATTTGATTTGTAGTACTCATGACTTCTCCTATAAGCTTGATTTGACGCTTGAGCACTGTGGTCAAACCTGCACCACATATTACCCACAGTTTTTGAGTTTTGATTTTTCGATTTTTGTGGTTTTTTATCATGATTAGATGATTGAACTGATGAGCTTTTATTTTCTTTTTGAAGATTTTTCAGCTTTTTATCCTTTTGTTTTTGTTCCACATTCTTCTTTACAGGTTTTTGCGTTGAGCATTCACCTTTCTCAGTAGAATGTAGAACGGTTTCTTGAAATATTTCATTTAATTTTAAAAATATTTTTCTTTTCTAAATTTCATCATCAGTTTTCTCATCACAATCTTCAACTTTGACTTTGTCAAAGTTTGTGACAATGTCACTTATTGGAACAGAATTGATCGGTTTTGGACATGGATAATCTGGTGTTGATGACGAAGTCTCAAAACCTTTCAATTTTTCTTCAAGCTCTTTGATTTTATTCCGAGCAATTTCAGCTTCATTTTCAAGCCGAATGATTTTCTAAAGATGAGAATTTATTTCAATCTATTTTTCAAGATTATTTTTAAAAATAACAGATTTTTCATCTTCTAAAATCTTCATTTGACTTTGAAAATCTTTTTCAATTTTCAATTTTTCATTTTCAAAATCTTTTTCCTTTTCTTTCAAAATCTCGTTTTTCAATGTCAAACTATCTAAATCACTTAACAGTTTAACATTTTCATATTTCAATCTTTCATAATTTTCCTGCAGTTCAAAAATCTGTTTATCTTCAGATTTCTTCTCATCATTCAAATTCTTGATTTCCAATGTCAAGCTCTCCAAATCCTTCAAAAATTTGGCATTGTCTGCTTTGAATTCATCACATTTTAAGCACTTCTCGGACATCATTTCAGCTTCAGCTTTCTTTTCAACCTTGATAACTGAAGTATCTTCAACCTGCTGCTTTACCACTTTAATATGTTTCTTAGGTTCTTCATTCTTTGAAATTACTTCTGTCTCTGTCTCGTATGTGCCTGCACAAAAAATTTTAACAAAATCAAGAGGATTCATACTTTTATCTAGATAACAACCCCTCTTAATATCATATTTCATAACATCTTTTGCTACACGACACATATTGACTCTTTTGCATATTTCAATAACCACATCCAAACTCATTTTTTCCAATTCTTTTTCTATTCCATTCATCAACTCTTTCTTTTTCTTATTATTTTCATACTTGAGTGTTTTGAGCTTATTTATAAATTCATTTGGATAAAAATTTGAGAACCTAGAATCCTTTTTCAATTCAATCAAAAATTCATCCCACTCTGAAGGTAACGCGTCTATAAATTTTGATATTTTTTTAGCATTTGACATTCTTATCTCGTAACTTTTTAGTTTTTCAATTAGACAATCAAACCGTTTTTCCAACATATCCACTATTTCATTTTTCATACACAAAAAACATTCAAATCTTTTATCCCAAACATTCTTATTCTCATTCTGATATCTACTACCCCAACACCCATCAAACCAATCATTTAACCTTTCAAGGTTATAATTTTCCTCTTCGTCAAACATTTTAACCACACTTTCTTCGTTAAACGACATGGTTCAAAAATTGTTTTTAGTTCAAAGTCCGCAATGTTTCAACTTCTCGGTATTTGCACCTTGTAAATCACCTCGAATCACCTGCAAACAAACAATCAAACGATCAGTTTTAAACGAACTGAATACGTGAAAGTGTGCAATGGTTGAATCGATCTAGGACTCGTGTCAATGAACAGAGTTAATGAGTCGATCGATCAATGGACAGAGTTGGGCCGATTAATACTCAATGATGAGTGGGCCAATTAATAAGATCAAGTCACCTGGGCCGATGAAACAATTAATCAAATCAAATGCAATTTTGGGTCACACTAATACTTCACATGCAATAACCAACAAGTTTAGTTGTTCAACAAAAACTGATTTGGGTCACAAACCTCTATCACTTCACATGCACACTAATATCGATGAATTTTTAAAAAATTTGTCTTTTTGATGACTTCGATCACATGCAATCTTTATCACTACATAGGCCAACAACTTTAATTTTTTATCTAATTCTGATTGGGCCCCCCTTTTTTTTATATGACTTCAACCCCACATGCAAACTTTGATTTTATAAATCTACTGACCACAAATATATGATTGGATCAACACAAATGATATCACTTGTATATCACTTCTTGTTTAACAATTTTAAATGATGAATCAATTCAATTGGGTTGCACTATATGAACTTATCAATTCAAGAGCATCACGAGAACATGTTCGGCAACTTTACAATAAACATCAGTCCTCCACATGCAAATTTAAAGAATCAAGACAAATGCATTCAGAGTTCACGTGATAGACCACTTCCCAATATACTGACAACCTCGTAAAATGTTTTACACTAATCACTGATTTCACAATTCAAGCAGAAACAGATAGTTCCTCGAGCGGAATCACAGACTCTCGAAATTGGTGATCTTTGGAGCGGAATCAGTAAGTTCTTATGAGCGGAATCATGTAGTGTTCACAAAAGCGAAACCAGTCACAGACCAAATGAGCGAAACCACTAGATGGACGTAAGAGCGAAACCACTTAGTGTTCACAAAAGCGAAACCAGTCAAAGACCAAATGAGCGAAACCACTAGATGTTTTGACGCGAAAACGGACCGAAAAACTTAAATTTTTCCTAAACGGCTAGGAGTTTGAATCTGAAATTTGGTAGGGTTGTAAATCAAATGTTTTCGCACAACATATCAAAAAATCAGCCGATTCGGACCGTAAACTCCCGTTCAATTTGACGAATTTCAGCGAAAAACGTGATAAAAGTGAAAAAAATGAAGAAATAGTTGAAATTCAGATCTGAAAACGCTGAAATCTGGTACGAATCAATGTGTTTGATCAGTGCAATCGAGCTCCTAGCTCTGATACCAATTGTAGGATCGGTTTTTACACCGTTCGATTGCGTGACGAACGTTCGACGTGCGGAATCCGTGAACGTGCGTGACCGAACACACAATAACGTACTAGAACCGTGAATCTATTGAAATATATGACGTGTACAATACAAGAATCACGTAGAGAGTACTTTCTCTCTCTAGACTTTCTCTCTCTAAGCTCCAAACTCCTAGATCACAAATGAGCAAAAGTCTTACAACTTATGTCATAACTCTCCTATTTATATCCCTTGGAATTAATGAGACTTCTCATTAATTACCAAAACGCCACCTTGCTAACTCTATCTAAATATTACAATATAAAGCTTGATTTCTTCGGTTTCTCGCTACGGCTCGAATTGACGAAGGCGATAGACATTAATGCACTAACACATCCATAATTACGTAATTCCTTGCACAGTCCGCACAGTTTATTTTATAATGTGCAGGGGAAGAAAATCAAATGAATAATCCTGTGGTGACTTGACTAGACTACCAAAGAGTCTCTTTAACTAGATCAACGAATGATCTATTTAAACAGACCACCAAAAAGTCTCTTCAGCTAGATCACCAAAGGATCTTTTTAACTAGATCAACGAACGACCTCTTGAACTAGATCACGGGAGGGTCTCTTTAACTATATTGACGAATGATATTTTTAACTAGATTGATGAACCAATCTCTTTAACTAGACCACCCAAGGGGTCTCTTTAACTATATCAACACATTATATCTTTAACTAGATCGACGAATCAATCTCTTTAACTAGACCACCCAAGAGGTCTCTTTAACTACATCAAAGAGTGATGTCTTTAACTAGATTGGCGTTTCAATCTCTTTAACTAGACCACCCAAGGGGTCTCTTTAACTATATCAATGAATGATATCCTTAACTAGATTGACGAACCAATCTCTTTAACTAGACCACTCAAGGGGTCTCTTTAACTATATCAATGAATGATATCTTTAACTAGATTGACGAACCAATCTATTAAACTAGACCACTCAAGGGGTCTCTTTAACTATATCAATGAATGATATCTTTAACTAGATTGACGAACCAATCTCTTTAAGTAGACCACTCAAGGGGTCTCTTTAACATCGGAATGGTGCTTTACAATCCAAGGGTCTTAACTATTACATAGAAGCCCATTAAGGATTTAAGATAGTATCTTTGGATAGTGAGTAATTTGATTCACACATAAACACATAATTGTCAATTTGGTCATCAATTTGTTATCAACTTGTTATAAATTTTGTTTGTAAACTTGTTATTGATTTGAACATGTGTATTTAAAGTATGCCAGGAAATCCAATCCCTGGACTTTGATTTTGCACTTTGAATTTCCATAAGGATTTAATTATGAAGATAGGAAGATCCTATAAGGATTTTGGACTTCGTGTAGCGAGAGATGTCTCAAAACCTTGTTCTATATGTGCTTTAATCAAAACATGAAGTAAAACGCTTATGAAGTCAAGGTGCTAGATATGCCAAGGAGACATATGAAGCTGAATTTGGAGGTCGTGTACTACGTATGTTAAGTCAACATACGAGCAGAATGTTCTTGAAAACTATGCATGGGGTTCTTTGGAAAATGTGTTTAAGGCATTTGAAATCTTACGTAATGCTTTTGAAATCATGGGGTAGGGGTATTAGGTAAACATGTTTATAAAATGTTTTAAAACCATGTAAAAAAAAGGTTTTGAAATCATGTATATGGTTTTTGAAAACATGGATAATGCTTTTGAAATTATACATTTGGTATATTAAATAAATATACTATGTTAAATGTTATGAAAAGTTTTTGAAGGAGGTTTTGAAAACATATACTATGCATGTTGTTATGAAAACCAGAATGAAATGATATGTACATAGACATATCGTATAAGACTATTGAGGGATTTATGGGAAGTACCCTTAGGTATCCAAATAAGGATTTAAAGCGGTACTTTGAGTATCCCTCCAGAGTTGTAACTTGTACCTTGTACTTTGTTTCTTAGAAGGAAACAGGTACTTAGGATTTTTGTGGAGATCGCGAGTGACCATATAAATGAGAAAACTATAAAAGTAGTTTGTTTTGCAAGGAACACGGTTCCTTGGCGTCAGTTATCGTAGGGGTATGTCACACATACACACAATCGTATTTTGTAAATAAAAATGAAACAACAAATTTATATATGTAACAGCTAAATTGTTTCAAGCGTCAAAGATAACAACAAGGGAAAATACAAAAGTCTAATTGTTTACTGCTGCATTGTCATTTGCGTTTACCTTGTTTATGTTAAACACTCGTCCACGCGCTGGATTTGCGTTAACAAGTCTTGGGCAATTGTTCCGGTAGTGAGTAAGATCACCACAATTATAGCACGATCCAGGTGGAAAGCGAGCTTGAGCAGGGTTGACTTGAGGTTGCTTTGGACCACTTTGGTTTGGGTTAAATCGATAAGCATTTGTCAGGTGACCGAGTCGCCCACATGATGCACACAAACGACATTGTAGATGAGCTAGGTGGTGTGCATTACATTTGTTGCATATCGGTGCAGTACCGGCATAAGTTTTCCACAGGCGTAACCATAGTTGGACACAACAAGCTCAATTCTTCATACCGGTTAGTATAAGCATGGTGTTCGCCGCTGTCTTGTTTAAGATCATCAAATTCCCTTTCAAATGCCCTGAGTTCATGACGAGGACAGAACTCCTTCATCATTAGAGCTTGAAGCTCTTCCCAGGTTTGTGCCATTGCCACATCGGCACCCCTATCCCTTATTACACCGTTCCACCACGTTAGAGCACGTTTCTCGAAAACACTAGACGCAAACTCAACCTTTCACTCATTCGGACATTGCACATGTCGGAACGTGCTTTCTAGACTCTCGAACCATTGTAGGAGTGCAATTTCTCCTTGAGACCAAGAAAACTTTAGTGGTTTAGCCAAATTGAAAGTTTTGAAGCTACACTGGGCATTGTTGTTATTGTTGTTCGCTTGATTAATCTGAGTTATTATGTTCGGAAGCACAACAGCGATCTGCTGAGTGATAATAGCTACGAGTTCGGCATTAGTTTGAGGTTGTGCGTCTCGTCGAGGAGGCATATTCTAAAAAAGAACAAGGAAACATGAGAAATGAGTGAGATGATATCGGATAGTAAAAATTGGATGCTCAAAAGAATATCGATAAGGTATAAGGATTGTGATCATTTGTTTGTTATTTAAAAAAAACAAGTGACTCGGTGACTAATCAAAGTAAATGGGTCATAATAATGTATCGCGAAGACATGCTTTAGCCTATAAGTGGACACTCACCCCAAGAGTTCCCAGGTAAGAGTGACTGGTCCGATTATGTGGATTTGTGTAGGATCGTTTGGACGACCAAAAGAGTCGATCAGAAGAGTTCTCGATCAACACGAAAGGCGGAATTAGATGTATCGATGTTGAATCAGCTTGATTTACACTTAGAATCACTTTAACTATCTCTTGTATTGATTTTAGAACGTTTTACAATGCTGGAGACACTTCGGCAGAGCTTCGCTACCGGAATCACACACACACAAATGAGAGACACAAGACACCTATTTATAGGCCCGCCACTTCCTATGAACTGGACACGCCACTTCCTATGAACTGGACATCCCAGTTCATGTGAACTGGCTTGTTTTGACCTTTTTCTTGATTATCCCATACTACGTGTCTTGTTCTATCTAACCTATTACAAGACTCGATACAAGACGAAGTCGACAGACATATGCACCAACAGACTCCCCCTTGGATGTTGACGAAGTCTTCGGTATGAGTCTTTAGTGTGTCAAATCTTCAGTCTTTATCAGTCTTCTCGCTCTCTCCAAAGAATTTGACATTGTACGCATCCTCAATCTCTATCTTTCTCTAGCTTATCAGCATCAGCGGCTTCCATCTTGAACACAGTTCCAAGATCTGAATCAGGTTCTTACGTCTTCAGACTCCCCCTTTCGATAAGCTGGGATCGCAGTCTGGAATAGCTCTGGTTCTAGAATCGAATCCTGGCTCAAACTCTGCTCAAGCTATGCATCTTTCACAGATTCAGGACCGTTTCCTGGCTCTCCGTAGCCACAGGATCTGGAACCTGGCTTGAATCTGCATATCCTTAGAATTCGAAACCTAGTTGCTTCTACCTGCACAAACTCTACCCAAAACATAATATAAAATTTTGACATTTATGAACACTGATTAACTCATTTGAAATTTACTTTTGGGTAAAATCTATTTATAAAAATTTAACAAATTTAATCTCTGCTTACCACTTGTAAAATCAATCACAAACCATCACTTGTAGATATTATTCAAAATGATTTTACATTTATAATCTCTGATGACCACTTGTAATAATATCGTTCAAATTTGAATCATTTCAAAAACATTTTCATTTTAAACAAACTCTCCTAAACCATTGTTCATCTTGTTTAGCACTCGGAATTTTGAAAATCAGCTTTTCAACATCAGTTGCCGAAAATAAGATGAAATAAAATCTTTTTTATTTTTCAAAACTTTATGCTAAAACACAATCTTTTTGGATTTTTGTTTTAATGAAAAGCAGTAAAGAAATATTTACAGACAATATTTTTGTGAGTTTGTGTAAGAGGATCATATCAGTTTTTGACAAAAACACTAGCACCGTTAAGCTTTAAACATTTTAAGTTCTAAATGATTCACTTAGATTGTCAGTATACTGATCCACTTAAATTTTCACACAAAGTTCAATTGATTCGAGATACGAGATTAGTGTTTTAAGGGACTTACACTTATTCGCGTGTCCCACCTCAGAATATACTCCCGTATCCAGACTCCTATATTCAGTCTTACAGGTGAATGTACACTAATGATATCTCTAAGGGGTTAAATGCGAGACCATGAGAGCTCAGGCTATTGCTTCAGCAAAATCAGAGAGATGATGGTTCGACTTTAGGTGTGTTCCCTTTAGAGAATCTTTTCTTCAACAGCACATGATTAGCATTTTTCAATGTTTCATCATTTTTTATGCTGAGGGCGAGCTTTAAGATTAAAGCAATGCAAAGTATTATACCAGGACTAGGCTATTGCTCCCGCAAAATCAGAAGTCCTGTTATAATACCCCAGATATCACCACGCACAAAGACCTAGTATGTCAGAAATAGAAAGCCCTTCAAACAAGATTTCAGGGGTTACCTATATATCCGAGAGATGTTCCCCACGAAATAAGTAAGTATATGATATTTAGATTTATATCTCAACAACAATCTACTAAGCATGTAAAAACCTACTGGCATATCATCAGTGAGACCGTTTATCACATTTAACGTTCCAATTCTTTAGCATACTGTGATTGTCTACTGATGTACTATCATTTCCTCTTTTTCACAACAAAACTCATTTTTTATTTTTATCATGTTTTTTAATTTTTCAAATTTTCTAATGTTTTTGGATTTTCTGAAATTTCTTACTCCCCCTAAAATTCAAAACCATTTAAAGAAAATTTGACAAATCGATGTGAATTGCTTCAAATCGCCATCCACTTGGCATAAACAATCAGAACTCCCCCTGACAACAAACTATTTTCCTATTATGATTTCAAAACACTTAAGTTTGTTTTAATCAAATGGTTTTTCCGAAAAATTAGTTTTATTGTAACCACATGTATGATTGGGGTTTGATTCATCACATTGTTTTTTTTTCAACCACTTGTATGATAGTTAAATCAAGTTCAACCTAATGACTTTGATTAACCACTTGTAGGTTCACTTGCAAGAACTTATCAACAATACCACTTGTAAATCGAAATATGACAATTTTCAGTTTCTCAAGAAAGATGCCGATTCATGCTCCACGATTACCAACTTGGGAGCTCCGGCAAGTCAGGATTTTTATTCATAGAGATTCTCCCAAGCTTGACAGTCCTTGGGAGTTTTCGAGTCATCGTCACTCAGTTTCTTACCTTTCTTCTTCTTCTCATAGAATTCCTTTACCCCTTTGACCTTCCCATCAACCATTTTTCCAAAAATATTTTGAACTTTGGGGTTAAAGGCTTTTTCAACATCAAATTCTTTCTTTTCAGAAAAAAATTTATTTGAAATCTCAACTTTGCCAACTTTTTGTTTACAATTTTCAGTCCGCAATGGTGGAAAGTTTGCGTCATCCATTGGCGGAATAGAATTTTCACTTTTTAGCTCAACGTGTGGCTCCTCTGACTTTGACGAATCAGATTCATCACCAGAACTAATATCTGATTTCTTAACAACCCACTTTTGGTTGTCAAGATTCACTCTTCTTTTATAAAAACTTTTTGAACACTCACCAACCTCAAATTTTGAATTTTTGAAAACTTTAAATTGTTTGGTTGGTGGTTCATTTTCAACCATCTTTTATTTCAATTTTTCAGAAACTCCCTGTTTTGTGTTGGCTGCCTTTGGACAGTTCAAAGCAATGTGACCAACTACTTTGCATTGATAACAGGTTCTCGTCTCCTTTTTCTGAGCAACTTCATTCTTCATTCCTTCTTGCTTCTTAGCAAGGAATTCTTTGTTTGATTGCTTCCAGAATGAGATCTTTTCTTCTTCTTCTTCTTCTTCCGAATTTGCTCCTGAAACAAATACAGTTTTTGGTTTATTAATTTTCTCATTTTTATAATTTTCTGGTGGAATAAAATGATGCGCGTGAAGTGTTATATATATTAGGTGTATATTTTAAGCCCTTTTTAACACTTATTTTAGCCAAGTTTTAAATTTATAAAACACGATATTTCACTAACACTAAACACACATATGGGCAAGTGCACCCATCGTTGAGTGTAGTATAGCGTTGGTAAGATACCGAGGTCATCCAAGGACACAAGAGCTTTTAATACCGGTTTATCCTCAACGTCTAACCAAAATAAAAGTTTAGAAAAATGTTTTAAACTAAGAAAAATAAAAACTAACTAAAATGCTGAAAATAAAAATAAAAGAAAAACAGATAGACAAGATGAATCACTTGGTTCCGACTCGTATCTAGTATAACCTTTGATTATTTCCGCACTTTTGCACATAATTAAGAGATTATCTTAGTTATTGTTGTAGGCCCCTCTTTTGAAGGTGACGTTACCCTCACCCCAGTAGTTTGAGTCAGCAAGGATACAATCCTAAAAGGGTGGATTATTGGAAGATAATGAATTAAGTTATTAATGCAGTATTGTGGTAGGCCCCGCTTTTGGCGGTGACGTTACCCTCGGCTAAGTAGTCTGAGTCAGCAGGGATACAGTCCTAAATAGCCGGGTTATAGTATTAATAGTAGTTAACTTATGAGGGGATCAAAGAGTTTGGACCCCCGCCATCCAATACCGTAAGCATTGAAGGAGGTCCTACTAAATTTGACCCAGGTCCATTGCAGGACCTCTAAACGCTGAACAATGGCAAGACCTTTACCAAACCGTTCCCTTAACCCCCGACCAGGTAGCCAACATACCTCCATATAGACCGTGGAGATATGAATGGTGAAAATCCTTTATTTTATATAGACAGTAAAATAATGCCAAGACACCACGGACAAACGATAAGGAAAGATCACCTTCAACATAAGTAACTAGTTATTAAAGTCATTAATACAAAACCAAATAAAAAGTGCAAAAGATTAGAAATAAAAAGTATTATACTAGACACTTTGTCTTCACCAAGTGATGTAAGAGACTTAGGCAAACATGGCCTTGATTGTCAAGAACTCTTACGATCAATCTTGGATCCCGAGACGACTCACACACTCTACGATGGACAATGGATGATGGTGGTGGATGATGGTGTTGTGATGGTGGTGGGTGGTGGATGAAGTGTGAGAGAGGTGGTGTGCCAAGGGATGAGATGAAATGAATCCAAGCACTCCTATTTATAGGCTGAACAGAGAGCTGGGCACGGCCCCGTGTCCGCTGGACACGGCCCCGTGCCTGTCTGACACTCTCTCTCCTCATTAATTGTAATTCGCAATTACAATAAATGCGCCTGCTGTACTTTCGACACGCCCCCGTGTCCGCTGAGCACGGCCCGTGGTGGGCAATAGAAGCTTCTATAGATTTGTCTTTTCTGCTGCTTCATGGGCACGGCCCCGTGCTGGCTGAGCACGGGGCGTGTTCAGTCTTCTGACTTCTCTAATTTGCTTTGGAAGGTGCCGTTGAGGGGTCGGGCAGTCCACTAATATTCCTTTTCTTGTATTTATGTTGGATTTAGCTGTCTTTTTGCTTCTTTTGCGTTTTTGAGCTCATTGAATCCTGAAAATACAAAAGGAAGACAAAAACACTCTTTTTCCAATATTAGTACTTAAAAAGGGTTAGTTTTATGCCTTGTTTGATGTAATTTATATGTTGCATTTTGCACACATCAAATACCCCCACACTTGAACTTTTGCTTGTCCTCAAGCAAAACTCTTTAATATATGGCTTACACTCCCAAATGGAATAGGTAGAAGAAAAGGTTTTGGGCTTGTCGTAGAGTGTCGGGATGTCCAAGATCTTTTTGGGTTTTATTTTTATTTATTTACAATCCTATTCGTAATGATTTATTTAGAACGTTTCATAGGAGAAATTACTTATTTGGGCATAACATGCCTTTTTAAAATTCCATTTATATACAAGTTCACATACCTCATGGGAGAAATCACTCACACTCGGCCGAAGGTGTATTTTTAGTGAATCACTCGAGAGCGGCATGGAACTTATTCCTACCATAGGCTTGCCAAGCAATCAATCCTCCTCCTTTTTAACTTTTATACCTTTGTAAATATCAAGAGGACTTTGTGGGTTAAGGGTTAGGCTTGGGTTAAAGGTAGGTGGTTGGGATAGTGGTTAGTAGAAAAATGGCGAAAAGCGTAACAAGTGTCAGTTTTCGTAAGATTTTCTTATTTTTATTTTGATGAAGCTTTTATTCAAACAAAGTTATTTTTGATAAACTTGTTTGTTTATTTCCTTTTTGCTTCATCATCAACACAAAATTATTCTCTTTTTTTTTTTTTTTTTGATCATACGAGAAACCGAACTTGTTACTAAAACAAAGGGTTATAAATGAAAAAAAAAAGTTTTGGTGGGTAAAAGGGTTTTTTGGTTTGGGTGATGAAATGAAAAGGTTTAGGCTCAAAGGGGTTAACTAGGGGGATTTTTGGGTAGGTGGTAAAAGAAAAAGAAAAATAATAGTGTAGAAATAAAAAGGGTTAGTCCTAATGCCTCCATCATTTACTTACTCGGGTTTAAGTTGATAAGGACCGGGAATGTATCGTCATGGCAAGTTCTAGAGTCGTAAGAACCAAGCGGCTATTCACACAAGAAACGAAAAATGAGCATTTAGTCTAATGATATGTAATTGTGCTCAATAAAGGCTCAAAACTCACTTTTTGTGGGAATGGGTTTTTATGTTATCAAGTATATATAATCAAATTTTAACTAAGTTTGCCATGCCTTTTCATAATTTTCTTATGTTGGTTCTTTTTATCACTACGCTATCGGTTGTAAATTTGTAAAAATATAACCTTTTTGAGAACTTGAATTTCCCGAGTTAAACCTAGACAAGTTAAAAAAATGAAATTTTTGAAAAAATTTGGGGTGATTAGCGGTTCCAATAGAGTTTTGTATAAGGCCTGTATTTAGGACTTGCAAAATTCAAGGTTTTAGCATCCCCCCACACTTAAATTACACATTGTCATCAATGTGTCCCAAAAATAAATTTTTAGGTTGATTAGATGTGTAAAATAGTGTTTGAAAAGCAAAAATTTGTGTTACTGGCCACTGAACACGGCCCCGTGTTATTCGGGCACGGCCCCGTGTTCAAGTGCCAGTAACAAAATTAAAATAAGAGAAACATAAGTCTGGACACGGGGGCGTGTTGGGTGAACACGGCCCGTGTCCAGGTACCTGAACTGGGCGTTTTTTCTGCAGGTGTTTCGGCACGGGGCCGTGTTGGTTAGGCACGGCCCGTGTTGAACCTTCTGAAATGGAGAGAATTGTCGGGTTGCCTTGTTCTTGTGCATGGGGTCATTTTTCTCGTTCCCCTTTTCATCCTTTACCACCATGAGTGTGTTTTATTCCTGAAAATTAAAACTAACTAGAAAACATAAAAATTAATCTAAATTAAACTAAGGATAGTTCCGTGGAATGCCTCCATGGTGCGCCACGTTTATAAGGGTCCTTGGCTAGACCCAAAGCCTGGTCATATGTTACCCAAGTGGGATGTGTTGCATCCCATGTTACACCGTCGGAGAGCGTCATCCAAGCTTGAGTCTATGACCTTCATGTAGTTGACCGGATCTTCTTCCTCTACTCGCTTTCCACATTAAAATTTCACTTCCTCATCCCCAAACTTCAATGTTAGAGTTCCGTCATTCATATCCACCAATGCTTGGGCGGTGGCTAGAAATGGCCTCCCGAGGATGAGAGGGACATCGGTGTCTTCTTCCATGTCTAGGATGACAAAGTCGGTTGGAAAGACGAATTTGTCAACCTTGACTAGCAGATTTTCGGCGACACCTTGTGGGAATTTGACGGACCTGTCGGCGAGTTGTATGCTCATCTTTGTAGGGCTTGTTGTTCCTAGGCCGAGTCGCTTGAACATTGATGTGGGCATGAGGTTGATGCTAGCCCCAAGATCGGCTAAAGCATTTCGTACGGGGGACTTCCTAATCGAACAAGGGATTGTGAAGCTTCCGGGGTCGATTTTCTTTTGTGGAAGTTTGTTGAGTACTAAAGCTGAGCATTCTTCGCCTAAGTTAACTAATTGAAATGATTCAATTTTCCTTTTGTGAGTGAGGAAATCCCTCATGAATTTTGCATATTTAGGCATTTGGGTTAGGACCTCAATAAAAGGAATATTAACATGCAATTGTTTTAGTAAACTTTCGAACTTTGCGAATTGCTCATCGGTCTTTTGACGATTTAACCTACCGGGGTACAGAATTGGAGGAGTCTTGGTAGGCTCTTGATTTGGTGTAGAAGCCTTTTCTGGCGCAGGAGGAGTTACAGGCTGGCTAGACTGGCTTCTTTCATTTGGCGGCAATGGAGCATCCTCGGGACCCACGGTTCGATTTCTTAATGTGATGAGATGTACTTGTGCCTTCGGGTTCGTTTCGGTATTACTAGGTAACGCGCCTTGTGGTCTCTCGGAGAAATTTTGAGCTAGTTGATTTAATTGTTTTTCAACGTTTTGAATGCTAGCTTGTTGATTTCTGAAATTCGATTCCAATTGTTGAAATCGATCCGAGTTTTTCTTTTCAGTGTCAGAGATGAGGCGAGATACAGTATCTTCAAGCCTTTCTCTTCCACCTTGTTGTTGAGAGAAATTTTGCGGTTGTTGAAAATTAGTTCGTTGGTTTTGTTGGTTACTACTATTGCCGGGATCTCTCCAACCAAGATTTGGGTGGTTACGCCATCCTTGGTTGTAGGTACCCGTTGGAGGACCCGACGGCCTAGGTCTATTATCCATGTAGTTTACCGTTTCAGTTTGTTCATCTAATTCTTTCATACAACTCCAATTTTCATGTGACCCACCACACCCTTCACAAGCCATAACCGAGGCCGTTTTTGTCATTTCTAGCCTTTTGATTTTTGAAGAGAGGGCCTCGATTTGGGCTTGTAAAGAGGTGCTTTCATCAACCTTATGGGCGCCCGGGGCAATAGATTTATTACCTCGGGGAGTGTGCCATTGAAAATTGGTTTGAGCAATTTCCTCAATTTGGTTATATATTTCATTTGGGCGACGATTACCTAAGAGTCCCCCGGAGCTTGAGTCAAGTGTTTGTCTTGTGTGTGGCAACAACCCATTGTAGAAAGTGGATACTTGTTGCCACACCGCTAGTCTGTGATGAGGACACTTTCTTAGAAGCTCCTTGAATCTTTCCCAAGTTTCATATAAGGATTCCCCATCCTCTTGTGAGTATGTATTAATTTCAGTCATTAATTTAGCCGTTTTAACAGGAGGGAAATACTTATATAAAAACTTTTGGGCAAGTTCATCCCAAGTGTTTACCGATCCAACTGGGAGGGTGTTAAGCCAAGCCTTCGCTCGGTCTTTTAGTGAAAATGGAAACATTCGAAGGCGGATGGCGTCATTTGATGCTCCATTGATCCGAAATGTATCACATATTTCCAAGAAGTTAGTAATATGTAGATGGGGATCCTCGTCCGCAAGCCCATGGAAGGTTGCGGAGTTTTGGAGCATTTGTATCAAATGCGGCCGAAGTTCGGAGTTGTTGGCCTCGACATTCGGTGCATTGATAGCGGCGCCAAGATTGCCTACGATAGGCCGTAGGTAATCCATGAGGGTACGTTGGTCCGCCATTGGAAGTGGGTCCCCCGAAGCTTTCTCTTGATTTTTAGCTTTAAGTCTTTTTCTGAGAAAGCGCTCGGGTTCTTCTAGGGGTTCTTTTATGTCTCTACTAGAACTGGAGCTCATGCACTACGTAGGAGGTTCAAATGTGGCGCCTGGGTTCCAAGTCCTGCAACAAAAACAGAAAAGAACGTTGGTCAGAATGTTCACCACGGCCCCGTCTTCAGTGAACACGGCCCGTGGTCAGAAGTACAGTAATCGTTTTCTGTATCACAGTTACTGGGAGTTGGACACGACCCCGTGTTGCACCGACACGGCCCCGTGTTCAGCTCTCTGTAACTCAGAAAATAAAAACTGCCAGTGATGATGCTGGGCACGGCCCGTGTCTGACCGAGCACGGCCCGTGCTGAGCTCTGCAGAAGCTGAAAAACTAAGAAAAATCCTAAAAAATTAAAAAGAAAAATTAAAAGATGATTAGGCCGTTGATTCCTAACTTTCTTAAAATCCTT
The DNA here is from genome assembly GCA_030545235.1 of Helianthus tuberosus. Taxonomy (NCBI): domain Eukaryota; kingdom Viridiplantae; phylum Streptophyta; class Magnoliopsida; order Asterales; family Asteraceae; genus Helianthus; species Helianthus tuberosus. The sequence goes on along the minus strand of JARYGA010033323.1, from coordinate 6,564 downwards.
GTGTCCCCGGCAGCGGCGCCAAAAACTTGATGCGCGTGAAGTGTTATATATATTAGGTGTATATTTTAAGCCCTTTTTAACACTTATTTTAGCCAAGTTTTAAATTTATAAAACACGATATTTCACTAACACTAAACACACATATGGGCAAGTGCGCCCATCGTTGAGTGTAGTATAGCGTTGGTAAGATACCGAGGTCGTCCAAGGACACAAGAGCTTTTAATACCGGTTTATCCTCAACGTCTAACCAAAATAAAAGTTTAGAAAAATGTTTTAAACTAAGAAAAATAAAAACTAACTAAAATGCTGAAAATAAAAATAAAAGAAAAACAGATAGACAAGATGAATCACTTGGTTCCGACTCGTATCTAGTATAACCTTTGATTATTTCCGCACTTTTGCACATAATTAAGAGATTATCTTAGTTATTGTAGTAGGCCCCTCTTTTGAAGGTGACGTTACCCTCACCCCAGTAGTTTGAGTCAGCAAGGATACAATCCTAAAAGGGTGGATTATTGGAAGATAATGAATTAAGTTATTAATGCAGTATTGTGGTAGGCCCCGCTTTTGGCGGTGACGTTACCCTCGGCTAAGTAGTCCGAGTCAGCAGGGATACAGTCCTAAATAGCCGGGTTATAGTATTAATAGTAGTTAACTTATGAGGGGATCAAAGAGTTTGGACCCCCGCCATCCAAGCAAGACCTTTACCAAACCGTTCCCTTAACCCCCGACCAGGTAGCCAACATACCTCCATATAGACCGTGGAGATATGAATGGTGAAAATCCTTTATTTTATATAGACAGTAAAATAATGCCAAGACACCACGGACAAACGATAAGGAAAGATCACCTTCAACATAAGTAACTAGTTATTAAAGTCATTAATACAAAACCAAATAAAAAGTGCAAAAGATTAGAAATAAAAAGTATCACCAAGTGATGTAAGAGACTTAGGCAAACATGGCCTTGATTGTCAAGAACTCTTACGATCAATCTTGGATCCCGAGACGACTCACACACTCTACGATGGACAATGGATGATGGTGGTGGATGATGGTGTTGTGATGGTGGTGGGTGGTGGATGAAGTGTGAGAGAGGTGGTGTGCCAAGGGATGAGATGAAATGAATCCAAGCACTCCTATTTATAGGCTGAACAGAGAGCTGGGCACGGCCCCGTGTCCGCTGGACACGGCCCCGTGCCTGTCTGACACTCTCTCTCCTCATTAATTGTAATTCGCAATTACAATAAATGCGCCTGCTGTACTTTCGACACGCCCCCGTGTCCGCTGAGCACGGCCCGTGGTGGGCAATAGAAGCTTCTATAGATTTGTCTTTTCTGCTGCTTCATGGGCACGGCCCCGTGCTGGCTGAGCACGGGGCGTGTTCAGTCTTCTGACTTCTCTAATTTGCTTTGGAAGGTGCCGTTGAGGGGTCGGGCAGTTCACTAATATTCCTTTTCTTGTATTTATGTTGGATTTAGCTGTCTTTTTGCTTCTTTTGCGTTTTTTAGCTCATTTAATCCTGAAAATACAAAAGGAAGACAACAACACTCTTTTACCAATATTAGTACTTAAAAAGGGTTAGTTTTATGCCTTGTTTGATGTAATTTATATGTTGCATTTTGCACACATCATAAAACCTAGACCTTTCTTTTTGAAATTAGCGTTATGGTTTAGTTTCTTTTGAAAACTCGAACCAGAACTGTAACCTTTTTTTCTTGTTTAATCTTGGTTGAACTCTTGAGGTGTACCTTTTAGGTTTTTCAGAAAGATTTTCATCTTTTATTTCAGAAATATTAATTTCTGTTAATTTGAAAACCTTGTTAATCATTTCAGTTTTAACACCTCTTATTGGAAATTGTTCATCAGAATATAATTTGTCAGAATCATTCAAAGTATATGCTACTTTGAATGTTTCGTCATTCAAATTATTTTGTGATAATAGAAAATCTTTATTGTAAACCCTTTTGCCCTTTTCGACTGTTGGACTTGAAGTGTCAGACTTTGACGTTGATTTTGACTCCGACTCCTCGGTTTCATCTTTATCCAACACCTGATCGACCACTTTCTTTATTAACTCAGACTCATGATCAGTGTCAGACGATGTGAAAGTGACATCGATGTTGTCTGGCAAGTCATCTGAAGGTTCAGATTCCCACTTTAAGTTGGTTGCCTTTTTTACCCTTTCTGAATTAGGATTTTGTGGAGAATATCCATTTTCAAGCGGAGGCGGACACTTGGTATAGTTTGTACTGTGTTTCTTACCAGTATCCTTTTCTTCAGATGTCTCTTCTTCAAACGCTTTCATGCCTTCAACTGTTGGGTATATCCTGTCAATCACATAAGAAGCACATGAGTAACTTTTTAATAACCTGTTTACCCTTTCAGTTTGTATTCTCTGGGTTTCCAATTTCTGTTCAAGCACAGCACATCTCTCAATGTAATTATTGATAATTTTCTGCTTTGTCATGAACGCTCCTTGAAGTGTCTTCATAGCTGTTGCTTGTTCACTGCTTAATTCATTATATTGATTCATAGCTTTGTTTAGAACATCATATGATTCTTTCAGTCCGTTCATGTTATGAATCAACTTGTTGCTTTGCTTTTCCACAGTTTCACAATTTTCACATTTCTCAGACACCTCTTCTGCAACAGCTTCCTTTTCAATTTTTGAAAGCTGGAATTTCTTTGACCTGCTTTTTTATCACACGAACATCTTCATCATCACTGTCATCTTGTTTTTTAACCTGCTTCTTTATCACTCGAGCATTTTCAACATCACTGTCATCTTTCTCAGCTCGTAATTTTTCATATTCTTTCATTTTCCTTGCATAATACAAAGTATCATAATCACTATCATCTTGTTTTATAACCTTCTTCTTTTTCGCAGCTTGTTTTTCTTTGATTTTCTCCGTTTTACCTGCAAAAAATGAATTATCATCATCACTATCAGTTGAAATTTTTTTTGATAATATTTAAGTTTTCGAATTTCTTGGCATCATCATCACTATCTTCAACAATTTGTGCTTTTCTTGAAGCCCTATTTGTTGAAACTGGTTCTTCTTCTTTCTTTTTTGGACTTTTCTCTTCTTCAGCAGTTGAATTGTCAAAGATTTCAGCAACAAAATCTTTATGATCTGAAGTTCTGTTAGGATCATAATCATCCCAACTGAAACCTTTTGGAAGCCTTTCATCATCTTGATCTATCAGACATGCTTTACTCTCAGCTGCAATATATTTGTCCCAGCTAAATCCTTTTGGCGATATTTTATCATCTTGATTAACTAGATAAGCTTTCTTTGGTTCTTCAATCTCCTTCCTAGCATGTGAAGTTTGTGGCGATTGTTGTTGATGCGGCTGTTGAGCAACTTGATGATAAATCGCTTTCCGATAATAATCATTGTTTCCGAAAGAATTTTGAGTTCCACTTGCTTCGCGATTGGTGCATTCTCACTTGAAATGTCCTTTCTCCCTGCAACAAAAACAAGTAACTTTAGATTTATCAAATCCTAAAGTAGAAACATTAGCATCACGGAAATCATCTCTTCCAGTGATCTATTTAAACTTCTCAGCTCTTCTCAAGACACTAGCCAAACACCACTTAATATCCATTAATTCCATCTCCTCAGCATCGATCTGATCGTAATCCTCTTTTGTCAACATTGGATTTCCGATCCTTGCTGCAACTAAACTCTCATAAGACTCTAACACAGTCACCAACAAATACATATGACCTTTGGCAACTTCTTCCGAGAAATTCTGACCATTCTCAAGATTTAACGCAATTTTGCATCGTAGTATTTTGCCATTCTTGGTTGCTGAAAAATTTGGATCGAATGATGGATATGAAGAAAATTCATTATTGTTGTTCGATCCTCGAGAAGATTTTCCAGAAGAACTTTTTGCATTAAATGCAGTTTCGATCTTTGGTGAAATGTTAGTCTTATCACTAGAACCTCCTTTGTAATACAGACCAATGTCTTGTTCACCATCAAAATCCTGCATTCTTGCCATTTTCCGTTGTTCCATCTCTTGAACTTCGAGTTGTTCAATAAACGTGCTCAACGTTAGATTGTCAAATTCAGGTTTATTTTTCAACATCATAAGATACGTACCCCAAACATCTTGTGGCAAAGCATCGGACAATTTTTCAATCCATTCTTCATTATTTTTCGTGATGCTCAATCTCTTCATGTTAACCACCAGATTGCAATATCTTTCTATAATCTGCTTGGTGTTTTCAGTTTTTAATCCACGAAATAGATCGAATTCTTTCTTCAAAAGCGATTTTTTGTTCTTGATCATGTCTTTACTTCCAACAAACTTTGTTTTGAGAGCTTTCCATATTGAGTGTGCACTACCGTTGTGTTAAACAAAATCAAGATATCTTCTTTAATAGCTTGTTGCAAAATACTGATCATCATCTTTGCACTTTTGTATTTCTTTTTCTCATCCACACTTAGATCTTTAGTAGCAACCTTCTCTCCGTCATCATTAATTGGTCTAATATAACGTGTTTCAAAACATTCCCATGCATCTAAGTAATTTGCTTGAACCCAATTTTCAAAACGTTCCTCCCATCCACTATACTCCTCAATATTCATGAGCTTAGGCGGTTTTTGCATGGTTCCCATTACATTTTCTAAGATCGTGTTCTGAGCTACAGTGATCGGGGTAGCAAATGCGTTGTAGAATTTGTTCTCCATGATTCGGTTATCAAAAGTTCACAAACTAGACACTTTCAAACGAACTAGATTTGGTGCGAACTGGTCAATTTCAAGCGAACTAGGGAATTACAAACGAACTGGAGTCTTGATGCGATTCTGAGACCTTATAGTTACTTCACACGACCTAAATAACAATCTCACACGAACTGGAGTCTTTCAAGCGAACTGATCACCTTTCAAGTGAATTGGGGTCACTTTCAAGCGAACTGGAGCAATATTCACACGATTTGACCCATTTCATACGAAGTGGAGGTCAATTTCACACGAACGGGACCTTTTCAAGTGAACTGGAACATTTTCGAACAATCTGATGAGTTTTCGGTTGATTTTTTGTCAAAATTGATCAACTTTTAGTTCGAATTAAGGTCTGATTCTTTCAAGGATTGATTAAAACAGTATTTCGCGTGTTATATCTCAGAATCAGTTCATTTTATCCGTAAAATCTCCGTTAATTTTGAAAAAAATGTGAAGAAAGTGAGTAGAAATGAGTAGAAATCAGATGTTGATGACGAAATCAAGCTGAAATGGTAAGAACTCTTCCTCCGGAGCTCTGATACCACTTGTAGGATCGTTTTGACGACCAAAAGAGTCGATCAGAAGAGTTCTCGATCAATACAAAGGCGGAATCAGACGTATCGATGTTGAATCAGCTTGATTTACACTTAGAATCACTTTAACTATCTCTTGTATTGATTTCAGAACGTTTTACAATGCTGGAGACACTTCGGCAGAGTTTCGCTACCGAAATCACACACACACAAATGAGAGACACAAGACACCTATTTATAGGCCCGCCACTTCCTATGAACTGGACATCCCAGTTCCTATGAACTGGACATCCCAGTTCGTGTGAACTGGGTTGTTTTGACCTTTTTCTCGAGTATCTCCTACTACGAGTCTTGTTCTATCTAACCTATTACAAGACTAGATACAAGACGAAGTCGACAGACATATGCACCAATAATTTGTATGAACACTCTAGCATTAGACAGAAAGCTCGAGGTACAGGCATCCACCCTTCCAGATTGCACGTGTTCACATTATAAAGACCCAAACTTTGACGAGATTTTGAAAACTTTGAATATCACACCCCTTTCTGCGGCGGAAGCATGAGGTGTGATCATGAAAGGTTCTCATTGCATACGAAGAGTAAACATACTACATGCTCACAAATAACTTCAAATATTACATTACTAAAAACATATGTCAAGTGTTTACAACACGAGATAACATATTGTCTTAAAAGTCACAACTTTATTTAAAGATAAACAAAGCGACATCCACAAGCATGAGTAAGACCGCGCGCACATCCATCCTAGTTACCTGAAATACATGTGAGTTTTGGAAAACGTCAACATAATGTTGGTGTGAATTCATGCAGTTTTTGTATTTCACGTTTGTATACTTTGTATGAAAACATAGTTTGAGTCATGTATAAATCAAGTTTTCATATATAAATCAAGTATTCATGTGTACTCCACGTACTTATGTATAATTCAGGTTTTTCTTGAGTACCCCACGTACTCAAGTATAATTCCAGTTTTCTTGAGTACCCCACGTACGTCAAGTTATAAATAAAGTTTTCTTGAGTACCCCACGTACTTCAAGTTATATATCAAGTTTTTCTTGAGTACCCCACGTACTTCAAGTTTTAATCAAGTTTTAGTATGGTATGAATTTTATGTAAATACAGTATTCCTGTAAGTATCAGGATTGTTAATGGGTTGCAAAGCCATTAACATGTGACACGACATAGGAAGTCACCAAACCATAGGCATTTAATTGGTATATTCTGAGACACAAAAGCACTACTCGATTCTCGCCCTCACCGAGAGTGT